>CAUYUJ010014631.1:110000-158794 GCA_963575745.1 Prorocentrum cordatum
AATTTGTTTCTGTCGTCTTGCCCCAGCACGCGTTGGCCCGACACAGCAGACAGTGCGCCTGGCGGATATGTCCAGAGACAGGTCGCCGCAGCAGTACTCTCTGCGCTTCGCGAATGGCTTCGCGGTGAGGCCTGAAGGGTGGAGCATCGCGCCGAGTGCTGAAACCCAGTGGCTCACGCCCAGGGGGCGCCCTCTTCTCGGCATCGTCCACAGCACGCACCGTGACGTCCGGGTGCTGGGTTCCAACTTGAATATCATCTTCTGCACCCAGTGCGGGGCGTGGTTGCGGGCGTCCGGCAACTTGACCGACCCGCTACAGAAGCTCTGCCCTGGTTCGGCGGAGATTGGCTGCTACAGGAGGTGCGAGAGAAGAAAATGGGAGGAAGAAGGATGAGGAGGAGTGAGGAGGAGGAGGAGGAGGAGGAGCGAGGAGAGAGAGAAGGAGGGCGAGGATGAAGATAGAACAAAAAGAGGAAGAGGAAGAAATGGAAGAGGGCGAGGAGGAGGACGACGGCGG
Organism: Prorocentrum cordatum; assembly: GCA_963575745.1. Taxonomy (NCBI): domain Eukaryota; class Dinophyceae; order Prorocentrales; family Prorocentraceae; genus Prorocentrum; species Prorocentrum cordatum. The sequence continues at coordinate 110,518 of CAUYUJ010014631.1, forward strand.
CGGCGGCGGAGGAGGAGGATGAGGAGGCGGAGGAGGAGGACAAGTAGGCGGAGGAGGAGGATGGGGAGGAGGAGGAGGAGGAGGAAACTGAGACATATTGCGACTTCTCCACAGGTTCGTGCTACAGCGCCTGGCCAGGGGCGAGGACCCCGTGCGGCTGGCGCCGCCCCCGAAGGCCAAGGCGCCGCCGCCGCTGCTGGCGCTGCCCCCTCCTGCGCCAGGGCCGCCTGCGCCTCAGCCGCTGGCCAAGCCGAAGGCGACGAAGCGCAAGGCCTCGCAAGCGGCCGTGCCGATGCCGAAGGCGAAGCGCGTGGCCTCGCCAGCCGTGCCGAAGCCGAAGGCTCTGATGATTGAGGATGCGCCGATGGCCGTGCCGCAGCCGAAGGCTCCGCTGATGATTGAGGATGCAGCAGCGGCCGTGCCAAAGCCGAAGGCTCTGCTGATGATTGAGGATGCGGCAGTGGCCGTGCCAGAGCCGAAGGCTCCGTTGATGATTCAGGATGCGCCTGTGATCGAGCCAAAGGCGGAAGTTGGCGCCAGTGACCAGTCATCAGTGGCTCCTCTCACGCCGCCTGTCAAGCCGCCCGCGGTCGGGTCGCCCTCGCCGCCCGGTGGATCGCCCTCGCCCGCCATCGAGGACCCGTGCGGCGGTTGGATGACCAACGCGAGTGGTGCCAGCAGCTCCACGGCGGCCTCGTCAGTCAAGAAGAGTTTGTTTCATGACAAGTCTTCGCCCACCCTCAGTGACATGTACTCGGAGTCGTCGTCTTCTTCTGAGTCACCAGCGCACAGGGGCCCTCCGATTTACAGGTTGAACCAGTTGCGCAGGATGAATGCGTTAGAGAACTTGGGTGGCGAATACTAGAGTTTCAGTGTTGCTCGCTTGGCATTGCATTTGTCTCGCGGGTGCGGAATCATAGTACTTGGGCGGCGAAGACTTGATTCAGGTTGCAAGTGGTCGCTTTAAGTTTCAACGTTGATCGCTCGGCATTGCATCTTCAGTTTCAGTGTTGCTCGCTTGGCATTGCACCAGTCTCGCGGCAACAGATCCTGTTAGATTATCTGTCTCGCAATTGCGGATTCGGAGCGATCTTCCAGCATCCGCGGTCTCGGCTGTTCCATCTGTCTCGAAGCTGCGGATTCAGAGCGACATTCCAGTTTATTATTGGACACTGCGCGTGCTAGTGTCTTGCAGCGGTCGGCTTTGATCGCACGTTGCAACGTCGTTGATCTTGGGGTTGATACCAAATGTAGTTGAATATCATCGCAGTTGTTCATCCGTCGCAACTGTCACCGCCAGGTTGGATTGGCTGAGAGAACTTGAACCAAGAATGATCAGGAGGAGGAGTTGAATGATGAGGAGGAGGAGTTGGAGGACGAGTTGGAGGATGAGGAGAAGGAGGAGGGGGAGGAGGAGGAGGAGGAGGAGATACGAAGAGGAACGAGTAGGCACGCCAAAGTTGCTGGAAAGCCGCATGGCCGCACCGCGGTCCTTTGCATGCCCCCCCTCACGCCCGCTCCCCCATCGCGGTTCCACTCCCCCCTCACGGCTCCCATCATGGCCCCCCGCGGCCCTCGCCCCAGCATGGTCCCTGTCGGCTCACGTTACCCTCACGGCTCCCATCCCATCATGGCCCCTCGCGGCCAAATCATGGCCCCCCTCGCGCCGCTCCCCCGGCGCCCTGCCAATGAAATATTGGTCATTTGGCTGCCCGTGGACCTTTGGGATCTTTGGGAATTATCTTGGGAATTATCTTGGGACAGTGGCATCTGTGGGAGTTATCTTGGGACAGTGGCATATTTGGGAAAAGCTTGACTCTCATGGGATCTTTGGGAATTATCTTGGGACAGTGGCATCTCTGTGAACAGCCATTTTGGCTCAAACACGTTGGGGAAGATTGCCCATCATGGATCTGTCTTGGGAATTTCCGTCAGAGTCAGTTTTTAGCGCAGCGCCATCATGCGGGTCTGCCGTCGTAGAGACGCCGCCTCGCAAGGTGGTGAAACGATCAGCGACGTCTGATGTGAAGACAGAGCCCCCGGCAATCTCAGGCGGTAGTTCCTCAACACATGCTTTCCTTCAGCCCGGTTGTGGTCCCCTTCTGTTCAACAAACGTCGGATGTATATCCAGGAGGCTGAGCATCTGGTATCGTGCCGCACCCGGAATTGCAGTACATGTTCATTCATCAAGTTGGGTCCGAAATGGGGACAGCGTCTTCGAACTGATCCCGACAGACCTCAGGACCATTGGTTGATCGGCATGTGGTCGAAGTCTCAGCTACTTGGAATAGGATGTTCTATCCAAGCGGCTTCGCCTTTCCGCGGGCCCCATCTCCAACAGAATCGGCGAGGCAATGTTTGCTTATCTCCAACATCGCCCGCCAAACTCACTCGCTGCTTCTGCGAGCGATCTAGCCTATCGTTTCGTCGATGCGCTCATTGGCCTTCAAGGGCCTGGATGATATGCAAGACTGCTGGCGTGAAGACGGCATATGGCAGGTGTGCAGTCAGACCGGGGGGCGCAGAGCTCCAAATATGCAACCTACTCCGGCATGAACAGACTCACGAGCATCAGAAAGCTTCGGCCCATCAAAACGGAACTCCGGCCCCCCCTCGACGGCAACTTAACCGTGAGTTGTTGGAGAAAGTATTGCAGAAGCGAAGAGGGGGGGGATCATTACATCAGATCACGAAAGAGTTGGACAAGGTTGGCAGGAAAAAACTCGGTAGACTCGAATTCGCCCTTGCAGAGGCGATGCGATTCCAGGCCAGAGAGAGACTCGCCAAGGCTGATTCGATAGCTTTATACCAAGATGGTAGTGGTGCACGTCTCCTCATGCGCTACTCCATATCAGACCGCCACATGAACGTCTTCAAAGGGGTGTTGGGCGTCGGGGACCAGGTGGAGGAGGGCGGGGGCGCTGAGGGCATCGCTAGGACCACCGACCGCATCCAATAAGGCTGCGCCGCGACGCAATGGGGGAACGGCGGTATGTGTCAAAGCTCGCACCTGCGATTTTGGGTCGTTTGGTTTTGACTGTGGGTTAAGACTTGCATGCGCTTCAAGGCCTCTCAGGGGCTGGGCGTATCGTTAGACGTTTCTGCACGTACTTCGCGGACCCTCCACGCCGCCAGAAGCTAGGGCCATCATCTGTGCCAAGTCCGAACCCGAGAGTCGATTTGATCAAACATTTCAAAACCAAAGTGGAGATCTTTGGCACCGACGCGGCCACGGACGAGTTGGCGGCCGTGAGGTCCATGGGTCCCGCGGGTGTTCGTACCTTGGCCCAACGCATGAAGGCCGTGCTTCCAAATTTGATCGTCCAGGTCCGGGATCCCACCCACGCCGCTCGAAGGACCAAAATAGCTAGAAGGAGGAGGAGGAGGAGGAGGAGGAGGAGGAGGAGGAGGAGGAGGAGAGGAGGCGCATGGTGGAGGAGGACCTGGCGGACGAAGAAGAGGAGATCGGAAAAATAGGCGGCTCTGGACAGCGGGAACGTTCACAGTTTTCAAAACTTTGGCCCCAGGACGTCGGGTGACGACGACGACGATGACGGCGACGGTGGCAATGTCGATGTCGACGTCGTTCAGCCCAGTTGGCGTCGACGTCGACACAGGGGGCCCCTCTCTTCTGCTCCGCGCCGCCCCCCGTCTCAAACGGCTTCAGGGGGAGAGCGTTTCATTTCCTTCCTACTTCCCAGCCCATTCGTCCTCCTCCTTCTGCCCCTCCCTTTCCACGTTCTCGCCCTCCCCTTCCCATTCATCCCCCTCCTTCTCCTCCTCCTCCTCCTCCTCCTCCTCCTCCTCTCCCCCCCCCTGCCCCCTTCCCCCCCCCGCCCCAGTCTCGCCTCAAAACTCCTCGTGAGATGTAAATGATGCCGCCTCCCCCTGAGGAAGACCACCCGGCCATGGAAAGCAGATGATGTGTTAAATGATGTGTACAATGCTGTTATGAAGTTCCTGAAGATAATCCATCACAGCGATGTGTTCAAATCGCGCTTCGAGAAGTTGATAGCTGATATCAGAGATAATCCAGCGCCTGACAGCGCTGGTCGTGTGAGGAGCGTGCGTGCAGCTAAACATAGAATGGAATCATCCCAGACTCCTCTCGGCCGATTTGTTCTTGATCACGACGCGTTCATGGTGCTCGCGCAAGAGATTGTAATCCTACGGAAGGATCGGAAGGAAGGGAAGGCGGCAGCTGAGTTTATGGATTGGATGAATGATGAGCGCTCCATGCTAGCCGCCATGCTTGCAGACGCTGGAGATGAATCGACTATGCATTTGCGATTTTTCGATACCGAAGCATACGACATATCACAGATCGGCCGCATATGTTCTGAGTATCAACGACGCGTTGACTTTTTGTTTGTGCGTGGTGGGTGCAAAAACTTGGGCTACACTTACTGCATGCTGCAACACTTATCGAAAGTCCGCACGTACCTTCTTCCGAATGGGGCCGTCAAGCAAGTCGGAAACGCACACGGCCCGAGCGACGACGTGGTCAATAGATGTATTTCGAGAATGGCGAGTTTTGCAGCCTTATCACTAGAAGTAATGAATGCAGAATTTCCTCAGTGGGATATCTTAAGAAGTTTTGAGGTGTTTCACTTGGACAATCGCGAATGCAACGGCAATCTCATTTCTGGGTTCGCGTCTGGGGCAGTTGACACATTGTTGACGCTTCGCGTGTCCACATCATCAGCCCATCCCCGCCGTCGGCAGTTGTTAGTATCCTCTTCCTCTTTCTCCTCTTCCTCCTTCTCCTCCTCATTCTCCTCCTCCTCCTCCTCCTCCTTCGCTTCCTCTTCCTCCCGGTGGCGTCTTGGAAGTATCTTGAGACGGTTTGGCGGGTTCTTGGGCCTCGCGGGCGGGTAGACGTCTGTTGGGCCATGTTTGGAGGGCGTTGATCACAGAGGGGTGGAGTTAGCATTCCCCCCCTCAGGCCCCCCCCAAGCCTCCTCTTGGAGCGCTGTTGGGCCGCCCTTGGGTACTTTGATGCTCTCGGGGCTGCCTTGGGGCGATCTTGGGCCTCTCGTGGGGCTATCTTGGGCCATCTGGGAGCTACCCTGAGGCTTTGGGTGGGCGTCGGAAGCGCGAAGGTGAGAAAGCCAAAATCAGGCATTGTCCTAATGGTTTGAAGCGTGTTGGTTTTTCCCAACCATCCTGTGGTGTTGGGTCCTCTCATGATCCACGCTTATTTCGGCGCCCCCCCTCACGAGTTTCGTGGCGCCATAGGCAGATCCGCTGAAGATCCCGGTGGCTGAGTCCACATGCGTCTTCCGCACGCACATTTCGGCACACCCCTCATATGTTTCGTGGCCCCATAGGAGCTCAACCGAAGGTCCCAAGAGGCTGGGTACCACATGCGCTCCCCACATTCATTTTGGCAGGCCCTTACTAGTTTCGCGGCACCATAGGCGCTCCGCCGAAGGTGCCAGAAGCTGAGTGCCACATGCGTCCCCCGCACTCATTCCGGAACACCCCTCACACGCTTCGTGGCCCATGTGAGGTCCGCCGGAGGTCCCAGTGGCTGAAGACCACATGCGTCCCCCATAATTCATTTTGGCTCACCCCTCGCACGATTCGTGGCACCATAGCAGATCCGCCGAAGGTCCCAGAGGCTGAGTACCACATGCGTCCCCCACATTCGTTTCGGCACACCCCTCACACGCTTCGTGGCACCATAGGAGCTCCGCCGAAGGTCCCAGAGGCTCAATGCCACATGCGCCCCACACATTCGTTTCGGCACACCCTCACATACGTTCACACATTCATATCGGCACAACCCTCACATGTCTCGTGGCACCATAGGAGCTACGCCAAAGGTCCCCGAGGCGCCCCCCGCACTCATTTCGGCACACCTCTCACACGTTTCGTGGCATCATAGGCAGGACCTCCGCTGAAGGTCCCAGAGGCTGAGTACCACATGCGTCCCCCACACTCATGGCAGCTCACTCGTGGCGCCATGGGAACTCCGCCGAAGGACCCAGAGGCTGCCCAAAGGCTGAGTGCCATATGCACCCCCCAGACTCATTTCGGCACACCGCTCACACGTTTCGCGGCCGCATAGGAGCTCAACCGAAGGTCCCAGAAGCTGAGTCCACCTGCGTCCCCCGCACTCATTCCGGCGGACCTCCCACACATTTCGTGGCACCATGATAGGAGGAGCTTCACCGAAGGTCCCAGAGGCTGAGTACCACACGCGTCTCTTCACACTCATTCCGGCTGGCGCCATAATAATAGGAGCTCCGCCGCAGGTCCCAGAGGCTGAGTGCCATATGCGTCTCCCCACACTCATTTCGGCATGCCCCTCACACGTTTCTCGGCACCATAGGAGCTCCGCCAAAGTCCAGAGGCTCAGTCAGCATGCGCCCTCCGCACTCATTTCGGCACACCCCTCACACGTTTCGTGGCGCCATAGGAGCTACGCCAAAGGTCCCCCCCACACTCATTTCGGCAGACCCCTCACACGTGTCGTCACACCATAGGAGCGCCCCCACACTTGTTTCGGCACACCGTTCACACGTTGCCTGGCCCTGTAGGAGCTCCGCCAAATGTCCACAGGCTAAGTCCGCATGCGCCCCCCGCATTCATGTCGGCACGTCCCTCACGCGTTTCGTGGCCCCATAGGAGCTCCGCCGAAGGACCCAGAGGCTGAGTACCACATGCGTCCCCCACACTCAATTCGGCAGACCACATGTATCGTGGCACCATTGGAGCTACACGCCAAAGGTCCCGGAGACTGAATCCGCATGCGTACACCACATTCATTTCGGCACACCTCTCACGCGCTTCGTGGCACCATAGGAACTCCGCCGGAGGTCCCAGTGGCTGAGTCCGCACGCGCCCCACATACTAATTTCGGCACACCCCTCACACGTTTCGTGGCACGAGCTCCGCCAAAGGTCCCAAAGGTTGAGTACCACATACGTCCCCACACTCATGTCGGCACACCCTTCACACGCTTCGTGGCACCATAGAAGCTCCGCCGAAGGTCCCAGAGGCTGAACATCGCATGCGTCCCCCACATTCATTTCGGCACACCACTCACACGTTTCGCGGCCCCATAGGAGCTCCGCCGAAGGTCCCAGGAGCTGAGTCCACATGCGCCCCCCACATTAATCTCGGCAGACCTCTCACACGTTTCGTGGCACCATAAAGCTCCTCCAAAGGTCCTGAGCACACCACGCGCGTCCCCCCACACTCATTTCGGCACGCCCCTTACACGTTTCGCGGGCCCATGGAGCTCCGCCGAAGGTCCCAGTGGCTGAGTCCACACGCGCCCCCCGCATTCATTTCGGCAGACCCCTCACACGTTTCGTAGCACCATAAGGGGCTCCGCCGAAGGTCCCAGTGGCGAAGTCCGCATGCGCCCCCCACTGGTTTTGTCACACCACTCACACGTTGTGTGGCCGCTAGGAGCTCCACCGAAAAAGGTTATTGACAAGCGCAGTATTATCAGCTGCATATGGTTGGGTCTTTTGTCAGGCTAATTTTGGGGACACTTCGAACCATCTTGGGGCGGTCTTGGAGCGGCTTCGAGCATCTTCGGAGCCATCTCGAAGCATCTTGCGCTATCTTAAGCTATCTTGGAGGCTATATTGGACTCTCTCTGGAAGTCCTCTTGGAGCCAACCTGTGGCCCGAAGGGGAAAACTACCGACGCCGACGCCCAGAAGGCTGGTGGGATTTACACACGCGTTCCAACGTCTTGCTGCAGCTTGTTGTGTTGATGCAACTCAGTTGGTAGATCAATTCTATGATTATCTCCCATTGGCCATGGCAGCCAAGCGAGACAATGCCGGTGCAAGTTCTATGGAATCGTGGAAGGAGGCCGTTATCAAGCGTCCCATGCACAGTAGCACGCGAACAGTTCATCCGACCGACGCTCTCCTTCCGGTTTTGTTGAGATTTGCAGCGTGGAAGGGTTGCACAACGAGTGGGATTGAGCAAATGCTTTCGAAAGTGAACACCTGGCTGTTGACACCGAGACGCAAAACATTGAATTTGTCACGGACAGAAGATGAAATGTTTCTTGTGTGCGAGGACCTGGTTGCATACAACATGGACCGGGTGTACAAAGATGCAGACGCCATCTATAAGAAATGCTTCGGTCTACCGAGGGCCCGAGGAAAATCATCATTGGGGTCATTCGGCAAGTCGTTCCGCAAGGAGTGCATGATGTTAGAAGTTGCCACTGCACCACCACCCTGCCATGCCACGGTGTGGCGACGACGACTACGACGACGACGATGATGACGACAACGACAAGATCAACGACGGCTACGACAACTCCAACGACGACGATGATGACGACTCAGACGACGACGATGATGACGACTCAGACGACGACTCAGACGACGACGACGACGACGACGACGACGACGACGACTGAGCATCAGCCCTTCCCGGCTCGCTGGACGTCGAAGTTTGGCATCTGCACGCACGAGGGGCCTGGTCGGAGGCTCCCACGGGCCGAGGTCGAAGAGAAAGACAAGAGGGGAAACGAAGGGAAGTGAGGAGGGGGTCAGGGACCGAGGAGGAGGACCGATGGGGGAGATCGACGTCGAGGGGGGCCGAGCCGAAGTAAGGATCGACTCGAGGGAGATCCAGAGGGGTCCAGACACCCTCGCAGTTGCTTTTCTTGACAATCCTATGGTGTTGGCCCTTCACTGCCCCCACGTGCCGCAACTATGAATCAAGAGCTCCGCAAAGTCCCCGGCTGTGTGTCGTCGTTCTCCTCGCCCACCTCCCTCCTCCTTCTCCTGGCTCCGTGGCCTCTCTCCTTCATCTCATGGGGCGGCCCCCCACCTCACCCCTCTCCAAATGTAGTCGCCCACGGCAGGCCAAAGCGGACCCCACGGAGCCTCAGAAAATGCAAAATGATATGCGTTATACAATTTGAAGCTTGGAGGGGCGCCTTTTTTTTCAAAAAAATGGATATACGCACGCTGTTAAGGGAGGAATACCTCTTGGAACCAGGGCCCTAAGAGCCGTAGAATCCTCCCCCCCCTCCGAAAAGAGCGAAGACGTGTGGATATGCGCCCCCTGCCTCCGCCCCCCCATGCGGCCTGGGGACACGTCAAGCGCCCAAATTCGATTTCCTCAACAAGCATCGTTGTTGATGTACGTCATGCCTCCCTGGGGTGTTCTAGACGGGGCTATCTGGGGCCGAAAAGAGGACCTCCACAGCAGCTTGCCGCAATCCGCCGAAGAAGAGGACCCCCAAACGTCCCATAAGAATATCTGGGGGGCCACGACGGGCCGCAAGAGGAGGCTCTCGCATGCCGCTGATTGACATATTTCAGCACAGCCCTCACACGTTTCGTTGAGAGCTCCACAGCAGGCCCCAGTCGTTAGTAGTAATGTGAACTATCTTATCTGTTGTTTGGCGCGCCCTGAAGGCGAAGAACCTCACGGAAAAGGCATGGATACAGGCACGCAGGGCCGCTGTGAATAAGGAAGTCGCCAGCCAACCTACCCGGGCCATCTCTGAGACGATAGCTGCTGCCAAAGTTGCGGGGTCTAGCACTTGGACAGCCAAGCATGATAAGGAATGTCGTTTCAATCACGAGAAATCCAAGAAAGCTAGATTTGATGCCATCAACGCCAAATGGTTGCCCAAAGAACAAACGAAGAAATCAGAACGGAAAGCTGCAAATGAACGCAAGCGCGATGTTTGCAAGACGGATGTGCTAAGAACGATTGCCGACATTGTCAAAAAGAAGAAGCTCAATCCGAAGCCAATGACAATTCCACTGAAACACATGAAGGTATTCATCGAACCTGGAATCCCTACCGACGGCCTACAAGATGGAATACGGGAACAGAGAATGGTGGTGACCAGGAACCGCGAGTCTGCTGATATCTTCGTGGTCACGAACCCCACCCATCCTGGACAACGGACCCACCTCATCAGCATGCTTGCTGGGAAATACATTGTATCCTCGGAGTTTCTGGAAAACGGTGGCCAAGGAGCGTGTTTAGCATTCAAACCAGTCATTCGTATAAAGAGGTTGGTATGGATCACCCCAAAGTTTGAAGAGTGCCACAATACCTTATGCGACATATTTCGAAAGCTGGTTGGTTCCGAATCCTCCAAGTGGGTGTTTCTTGAGTCGCTAGACCGATTCAAGCGTGAGACAGAGAATCGCCAGCAAGGGCACCGACGTACTTGGCGCACTATGGAAGTCATTTGCCTCTGCACGAAGAAGGAGAAGCGCGTGGACGGGGACCCAGGGCCATTCAATCAAACATAGGGGGGCAAGGGGTGAATTGATTGAGCTGTGGAGGAGGAGATAGAGCGACAAGGGAAGAGCGAGAGGCGACCAAGAGAGATAAAGAGAGAGAGAGAGAGAGAGAGAGAGAGAGAGAGAGAGAGAGAGAGAAGGAGACAGGATTTGTCATCTAGACGGCAGGGGTGATAAACATTTCCTCGGCCCCAACCAAGAAACATCAACCCAAATTCATCCGAGTGGCCCCAGGACTTACGTGGGATGAGGAACGCTCTGGACATGAATATGTTTCATGTTTTTTTCCATCGCCTTGACGCGAATGCATCCCGCACAGGCGCGTGCAAGCGTTAGCGCCCCTGTAGTGGGCGACTGGTTTCGACGACGTCGGCCGTCGACGACGGCAGCGGCAACAACGACGGCGATGATGACTCAATTCAAAGTTTTGCCTGGTGCTGCTCGATGCCGTATGTTGTGGGGCAACGACGATCGGCGTTGCGCGCTCGGAGGAGGAAATGTCCTCCTGCTCCTCCTCCTCCTCCTCCTCCTCCTCCTCCTCGTCCTCCTCGTCCTCCTCCTCTTCCTCCCTCTCCTCCTCCTCCTCCTCCTCCTCCTCCTCCTCCTCCCCCCCCTGCACCTCCCCCTCCTCTTCCTCCTCCTCCGCGCCTTCGATCGAGTCTCAGAGCGAGCTGGATGCCCCCCCAGGCACCTCTCGAAGGTCAGTACGCGCCTTCGAATCAGGAGGAGGAGGAGGAGGAGGAGAAGAAGGAGGAGGGAGAGAGCGAGCTGGAGGCTCCCAGGGGAGGGCCCCGGCACCTCTCGAAGGTGTGGAACGTTCCACGCCTTCGAGTCTCAGAGTACCAGAAGCCCCCTCACCCCCTCTCGAGGGTGTGGAACGTTCGTCGCCTTCGAGTCTCGGAGTATCGGAAACCCCCTCACCCCCTCTCGAAGGTGTGGAACGTTCCACGCCTTCGAGTCCCAGGCCCCCCAGACATCTCTCGAAGGTGTGGAACGTTCGTCGCCTTCGAGTCTCGGAGTATCGGAAACCCCCTCACCCCCTCTCGAAGGTGCGGAACGTTCCACGCCTTCGAGTCCCAGGCCCCCCAGACATCAGATCATCTCTCGAAGGTGTGGAACGTTCGTCGCCTTCGAGTCTCAGAGTATCCGAACCCCCCTCACCCCCTCTCGAAGGTGTGGAACGTTCCACACCTTCGAGTCCCAGGCCCCCCAGACATCTCTCGAAGGTGTGGAACGTTCGTCGCCTTCGAGTCTCGGAGTATTGGAAACCCCCTCACCCCCTCTCGAAGGTGTGGAACGTTCCACACCTTCGAGTCCCAGGCCCCCCAGACATCTCTCGAAGGTGTGGAACGTTCGTCGCCTTCGAGTCTCGGAGTATTGGGAAACCCCTCACCCCCTCTCGAAGGTGTGGAACGTTCCACACCTTCGAGTCCCAGGCCCCCCAGGCATCTCTCGAAGGTGTGGAACGTTCGTCGCCTTCGAGTCTCGGAGTATTGGAAACCCCCTCACCCCCTCTCGAAGGCGTGGAACGTTCCACACCTTCGAGTCCCAGGCCCCCCAGACATCTCTCGAAGGTGTGGAACGTTCCGCGCCTTCGAAAGGAGGAGGAGGAGGAGGTGGAGGAGGAGGAGGAGCGTCGGTCAGGACGACACGTATGTTGGGACAGCTTCGTACCAGAGGTGAGATTCTCACGTCTGGTCCGAAGGTGCGGAACGTTCCACACCTTCGAGAGCCCACCCTGAATCGGGAAGATCGCGCTCCAGGGACCTTCGGGTCAGGGGTGGGGATTCTCACGTCTGGTCCGAAGCTCTCCAGATCGCGATCCTGGGAGTTGCGGAGGGGCTCTCGAAGGTGCGGAACGTTCCACACCTTCGGACCAGACGTGAGAATCTTACCTCTGGTCCGAAGCGCTCGAGCAATTCTGTGAGACGTCTCTCGTGGCCTAAGCAAGATGTTTCTTGGCACGTGCCGAAGCCCAAGTCCAATCAGTGTCGAAGGCCGAAGCTGCCGTTCTTTTCTCCGGCTGGGATGTCCCCCTCCGCCTCCTCCTCCACTCCGCCGTAGCCGTTTGTGCTCAAGATCTTGGAGTTTCCAGGAGTTTCCAGCCGCCTCAGCGCTTGCTGATTCACTCCGTCGACGACGATGGCCCGCGCTGGCGGTGGTGGGCGCACTGGCCGCGCTGGTGGACGTAGTGGTGGTCGCGGCCGGGCTCCAGCACGGGCAGACGAGTCTGCAGCAGCAGCCGCCCCAGCATTGCCGCCAGTGCCGGAGAGCTCCTTCAACGTAGAGTACAAGGTCAAGAAGGAGGCCGCCATCACTACGATCATTGAGCACCCAGCCTTCAATGGGGTGGTCGACGCCGACGCGCTTAGCATCGCCGCCAACAACGGTGATGGCCCTGCTCAGATGTCAGGCCACATGGCACCCTTCAACCAGAAGGATTACGAACTGAGCATGTCAAGGCACGGGACCTACACCGCTGGTTGCAACATTCTGCACTTGGACCTATGGTACAAGCCTCAAGGCGACATCCCCATCAACAAGACTGCGGTGGAGAGCCTCACCACCTTCTTCTTTGATAAGCCCACGCCTGTCTTCCCCTTGGGACTGCAAGTGGTTTCAGAAGACCAACCTGGGAACAAAAAAGGCCGCCTGCAGACAGTGAGCCCCATGGAACTCGTGGACGCCCTACTGTTTGCCATCAAGCGGGACATCGACAAGGGTATTGACGAAGCTGGATTGGACGTCTGGCATACTTGCCTTCGCTCGGCTTCTTTCACTTTCAAAAAGCTCACGACAGACGATGAGAAATATTTTGCCTCTTTCAACCTTCGTGAAGCATTGATGCAGCAGGCCCACAACTTGCAACATACAGCAGTGCAGAAGATCTCAGCTTTGATGTTATTCGCTACGCGGAAGGAGCTTACCGTTGGCAAATTGAATCACAAGGAGTTGGCGGCATTGTATGAGAAGAATGTTGAGTATTCCAGTACATCTGAAAAATTTACTGAGACGTACGTCAAGGCGGCCATGAAGGTCTGGGAGCGTCTTCTCTCGGTTCCTGAAGCGTTCAAGCTCGTGCAAGCCTTGGAGGAGAGTTTTGGTCCTTTGTCGCCTCTGAACAACACCTACGTCATGGAGTCTATCGTGCAGAAGGGTAGCACGACAGATAACATCATATGGAATTTGGAAGGTATATGTGACATCTTGAAGGCGGGCTTGGTCACCCACTCGGATCTCAACAATCGAACCCTGACGGGGAAAAACGCTGGTGGGAAAGGTGTAATTGATTTGTTGCTCTACAAACGGGAGGTTGGCTTGTTCTTTCAGGGCCCGTGGTTGGACCAGAACGCGATTGAGTTCCAGACCAAATCACTCTTGCAGAAGGTGGCATGCGACTACTCCAAGTACAGGGACACTTTCGGTTTCAACGAACACGACACCTCCAAGGACCTAACGTTCTTCACGCAGCTGTCGGAGAGCGGTAAGGACCTGGTTCGACTGATGGAGGACCGCATGGCCCAAATCAACAATTATGCGATCCTCCTCCTCCTCCGCCTTCTCCTCCTCCGTCCGTGCTCCCGTGCGGGGTCCTCGCAGTGCTGGGAGGAGGAGCTGAGGAGGGGGGGGAGGGGGAGGAGGGGGAGGAGGAGGAGGAGGAGGGTGGAGTGATGAGGAGGAGGTTGAGGAGGAGGTGGAGGATGAGGATGAGGAGGAGGAAGAAGAGAAAGAGGAGGAAGATGGATGAGGAGAAGGATGGAACGCTGGGCGCATCTTCAAGCCAGACCCCCCCCCTCTGTCTCTGTGACACCCAGGGGGGATGATGTAGATATACTGTTCGGTGCAATTCCATTGATCTGTGATAGCGAACCGCGTGAGGGGTGCTCCGAAATGGATGAAGGCCGCTATGCGAGCGCAGCCACTACTACTAGGGGTTATCTGGTGGAAACTGAAATCCCGGGGGCACGGTGCGGCGGCAAACAGGCGCAGCCAGCCGCTGACTTTCGGTTGATCTCCTGTTGCGAGGCCGCTGAGGAGAAGGATGAGGAGAAGGAATAAGACGAGCATCGGAGCACCCCCTAATTGCAGATCGAGCGAGGGGTCGTCGAAGCCGAGAGGGCACCTCGAAAACCTGGCGCTGACGACGACGGCGACGACGACGATCGACAACCAACGCAGTTTTGGGTTCAAGATGTTGGTGTGGGAACCACCGCCGCGCCCCCTCTCACCAGAAGAACATGATTGTATCATGCGGGTTTCCTTGGGGTTCTTGCGGCGCACCTGTTGGTCGTGGATGCACTCGCCTTTCATTAAAGTCATCCGCGCGGTCTCGACCATCCCGGTCAACTTGGGCCCCCCACGCGTCGACGGCTGAAGGACGGTGAGGGGTCTGGGGACCTGTGCAAGATGATTTCGATGAAATACGAGCCGCATCCTAGGACCACTCGTTGGATATTCTTCGGGGAACGCAACGAGTGCCATCTCGATCCTCCGCTCCCAGATCCTCCGCTCGAGGGATGAGCTTTAAAAGTGGCGTGGGGGTACGGGAGGAGGAGGGGGAGGAGGAGGGGGACGAGGGTGAGAAAGGATGATGATAATGATGATGGAGATGATGATGATGATGATGATGATGATGATGATGATGATGATGATGATGATGATGCTGATGATGATGATGATGATGAGGAGGAGGAGGAGGAGGAGGAGGAGGAGGAGAGGGAGGGAGGAGGATGGAGGCGGGATTAGAGAGGAGGGAGGGGGAACGGCGAAGAACGAGAAGGATTAGGGCCTCTTTGGGCTCGCCTTGGGAACAAACTGCAGGCCTGTCAAAAATTGTTGACGCTTCGTGCGTCCCCACCAGCCCATCCAACACCAGGTACTCAAACGAATAGCGCCGATCGGCAGTTCTCCTCCTCCTCCTCCTCCTCCTTCTGATCCTCTTCCTCCTGGCGGCGTCTTGGAGCTCTCTTGAAACGTTAACGATGGGCTATTGGGCCTTGCGAGCGGGAGGGCGGCGGACCCGCACGCCCGCGCGCAGGGCCTAAGAAGAATAGGGTCACAGACGTTTCTTGGGGCCTGTTAGGAGGACATCGATTACAGAAGGGCGGTGCACAAATTAGCACCTTCCCTCCTCGGGACCCCCCGAAGTCGCATCTTGAAGCGCTCTTGGGCCGCTCTTGGAGCGCTCTTGGTGGCCCTTGCGGCTGTAAAGTGGCTATCTTTGACCATTTGGGAGCTACCCTGACGCATCTGATTGGCGTCGGGTTCGCGAATGTGAGAACGTTTTAAAAATTAACCTGGCGAAAGACACAGCCATCTGCAGTTGTTAATACTGGGGTTGTCAATATCCTTTCCGGTGGAGCTCCTATGCGGCCGCCAAGCACGCGAGGGGTGTGCCGAAATCAACGCGGGGGACGCATGTGGTACTCAGCCACTGGGACCTTCGGCGGAGCTCCTCCTGTGGAGCCACGAAACGTCTGAAGGGTGTGCCGAAATCAATACGGGGACGCTTGTGGTACTCAGCCATTGGGACCTTCGGCGGAGCTCGTGTGGGGCCACGAAACGCGTGAGGGGTGCGCCGAAATCAATGTGGGGAACACATGCGGACTCAGCCACTGGGGATTTCGGCGAAGCTCCTGTGGGGCCACGAACCGTGCGAGGGGTGCGCCGAAATTAGTGTGGGGGACGCATGCGGACTCAGCCGCAGGAACCTTCGGCGGAGCTCCTTTGGGGCCACGAAACGTGTGAGGAATGCGCCGAAATGAGTGTGGGGGACGCATGTGGTACTCAGCCTCTGGGAACTTCGGTGGAGTTCCTATGGGGCCACCAAACGTGCGAGGGGTGTGCCGGAATGAATGTGGGGGACGCATGCGGACTCAGCCACCGGGACCTCCGGCAGAGCTCCTGTTGGGCCACGAAAAATATAAGGGTGTGCTGAAATCAATGCGGGTGGCGCATGTGGGGCTCAGCCTCTGGGCCTTCGGCGGAGCTCGTGTGGGGCCACGAAACGCGTGAGGGGT
This sequence comes from Prorocentrum cordatum, assembly GCA_963575745.1. Classification (NCBI taxonomy): domain Eukaryota; class Dinophyceae; order Prorocentrales; family Prorocentraceae; genus Prorocentrum; species Prorocentrum cordatum. The sequence goes on from CAUYUJ010014631.1 coordinate 126,791, forward strand.
GCGCCGAAATGAATGTGGGGGACGCGGCATCCTCCAGGACCTTCGTCGAAGCTCCTATGGTCCCACAAAACGTGTGAGGGGTGCGCCGAAATAAGCGTGGGGGGCGCATGTGGTACTCAGCCTTTGGGATCCATGGCGGAGCTCCTTTGGGGCCACGAAACGTGTGAGGAATGCGCCGAAATGAATGCGGGAACGCATGTGGCACTCAGCCTCCGGGACCTTCGGCGGAGCTCCTATGGGGCCACCAAACGTGTGAGGGGTGCGCCGAAATGAATGTGGGGGACGCATGTGGCACTCAGCCTCTGGGGCCTTCGGTGGAGCTCATACGGCGCGACGAAACGTGTGATGGTGTGAGGGGTGCGCCGAAATGAGTGTGGGGGGCGCGTGTGATACTCAGCCACTGGGACCTTCGTCGGAGCTCCTATGGGGCCACGAAACGTGTGAGGGGTGTACCGAAATGGGCGTGGGGGGCGCATGTGGTATTCAGCCTCTGGAGCTTCGGCGGAGCTCCTTTGGGGCCACCAAACGTGTTGTGAGGGGTGTGCCGGAATGTGTGTGGGGTCGCATGTGGTACTCAACCACTGGGACCTTCGGCGGAGCTCCTAATAGCCTATGGGGCCACCAAACATGTGAGGGGTGTGCCGAAATCACTGCGGGGGACGCATGTGGTACTCAGCCAGTGGGACCTTCGGCGGGGCTCCTGTGGGACAACAAAACGTGTGAGGGGTGCGCCGACATGAGCGTGGGGGACGTACGTGGCACACAGCCTCTGGAACCTTCGGCGGGGCTCCTATGGGCCCACAAAACGTGTGACGGGCGCGCCGACATGAACGTGGAGGCGCATGTGGTACTCAGCCTCTGGGACCTTCGGCGGAGCTCCTATGGGGTCACGAAACGTGCGATGCGTGTGCTGAAATTAATGTGGGGGGCGCATGTGGCACTCAGCGTCTGGTACCTTCGGCGGAGCTCCTAAGGTAGCCTAGGTGGCCACGAAACGTGCGATGGGGTCTGCCAAATGCGTGTGGGGGACGCCACGTGGTACTCAGCCTCTGGGACTTTCGGCGGAGCTCCATTGGGGCCACGACGAAACGTGTGAGGGGTGTGCCGAAATGAATGTGGGGGACGCATGTGGTACTCAGCCATTGTGACCTTCGGCGGAGCTCCTATGGGCCCACAAAACGTGTGAGGGGTCTGCCAAATGCGTGTGGGGGACGCATGTGGTATTCAGCATCTGGAACCTTTGGCGGAGCACATATGGGGCCACGAAACCTGCACGAGGTGCGCCAAACTGAGTGCGGGGGACGCATGCGGTACTCAGCCTCTGGGGCCTTCGGCGGAGCTCCTATGGGGCCACGAAACGTGTGAGGGGTGCGCCGAAATGAGTGTGGGGTACGCGGAAGGGAGGTGATGATGATGATGATGATGATGATGATGATGATGATGATGGCGTTGATGATGATGATGACAGTAATGATGATGATGATGATGATGATGATGATGATGATGATGACGATGATGATGATGATGATGATGATGATGATGATGATGATGATGCTGATGATGATGACGATGATGATGATGACGATGATGATGATGACGATGGTGATGGTGATGATGATGACAGGATGGGAGGAGGGGCAGGGGAGGAGGAGGAACACGGGGGACCGCCTCTGACAGAACGAGGAGACAACACCACAGGATGGTTGGGAATTGGTTTCCACATGGTTTTGAAGCGTTTTGGCCTCTTGGGGGGCATCCTTGGGGAGCTCTTTTGGACACTTGGAGCCATCTTGGGGCGGTCTTTGAGCGTCTTCTAGCATCTTCGGGGCCATATTGAAGTATCTCACGATATATCGAGCCATCTTGGAGGCTATCTTAGGCTCTCTGCGGCTCCCTTGGAGCCAACTTGGGCGAAAAACTACCCCCTGACACCTCCCCGCCCCTCCCGTCCAGGTCCACGGGGAGGGGGCAGGGGAAGGGTTAAAACCCTCACCCAAGGGGAAGAGGGAAAGGTGAAGAGGGAACGCTCTAAACCATCGACGCCCAGAGGGCTGGTGGGATTAGGTGGATCTCCCTGGTTCCTCCAGAGCGGCTCTGAAATGCGCCCCTGTCCTGCGCGGTCGAAGCGCCTCGCTCTACTTGGAAGGCCCCCCAGGGCCCCTGTTGTTGTGACCTCGGAAGGGGGGAGAACGCAACCTTTCTTAGTCGCCCCTGCTCCCTCCTCTAGGACCCTCCTCCTCGTCCTCCTCCTCCACCTCCTCCTCCCCTCCTCCTCCTCCTCCTCCTCCACCTCCTCCACCTCCTCCGCCTCCTCCTCCTCCTCCTCCTCCTCCTCCTCCTCCTCCTCCTCCTCCTCCTCCCCCCCTTCTCCTCCTCCTCGCCCTCCTCCTCTCATCCTCCTGCTCCCCTTGCTCCTCCTCGCCTCCCCTGGTCCTCCTCCATCTATCGTTTCCCCCCCCCCCCCTGTCCTGCTGCTTCTCCTGCTGCTTCTCCTCATGCTCCTCCTCCTCCTCCTCCTCCTCCTCTTCCTCCTCCTCCTCCTCCTCCTCCTCCTCCCCCCTCTGACCGTTTTTTGGTCCCCCTAGAAAACCGTGTTCGGCGTTGAGAATGACGTCCACTTGAAGCACAGCTGCCGCACTTCAAGGTCCGTGGCAGCGACGATGGAATCGTCGCCGTTCAAGGAGGCTCTCCAGAAGATCACCGACAAGAGGCAAGACGAGCTGCACGAGAAGCCAGCCGAGGGCGGTGCAGGAGCCAGTGCTGGTTCGACGTCGAAGGACGCGGCCAAATCATCTGCCATCTACGACGATGCCAATGACGATGGCACCTTCAAGCGGGGCGACGGCACTGTCATTGACGACCCGGATGGAAAGCTCCCGAGTTGGAAGACTTTCGCCGAGCGCAAGGTGCGCGAGTGGGTGAAATTCGTCGTCCTCCCGGCCACCGAGAACCAGCTCGGCGAGCACATCAAGACGGAGTGGTCGGCCGGGCAGACCACCATGAAAGACGACGAGCACTGCCTCATCATCTACGACGTGCCTTCCAGTGGGGAACCGACGACGCACCCGCACATTCGCATCGCACCCCTCCGTCAAGAACACATCCGCACATGCGTGAGAGGCGCTCTCATTGGTCGCGGGAACAGGGACGCGATCAATCCCAACGACCTGTATTTATTCTTTGATGGTGGTCGCCATGGGAACCAGGCCACGCTGGTCAACACGCTGAGCAAGGAAGACGGGAGAGCGTGCACCCGTGACACGACTACCTTCTACATCGCACACGAGGAGCAATCTGTGAAGAACAGGAAGTCCAAGCAGAGGGGAGTGGTATCCCAAATGGAGTTCTTGCACGTGGTGACCTCATCTGGCTTCCCGGGAGTCGAGGACAAGCCCCGCCTGCACTTCCAAGGCACCGCGCGTGGCAATGTCATCAGCCCGGTCGCCCTTCCGGCGTGGGAGACCCTGTGGATGGTGACCAATGAAATGAAGGATCAGATGTTTGGTGCATGCAGAGTGCGAATTGGCGGCCCTACCGACGATCCCGAGGCTCCGCCGCAATTTGGTCCAGCTTCAAACCTTGAGCCGGTGAATTGGCACGCCCGCAGCAGCTCGCTGTGGGAGGAGATTTGCCATTCCTTCAAAGCCAAGAAGGTGCTGATGCTCACAGGCCTGGATGAGATCCTCCCGCTCGTTTGCATCAGGAAGCGCATCCCGATCTGCGTGGTGGTGTTCACGGAATTCGCCCAGGAAGAGCTAGTTAAGCGCCTTGGTTCCAGGGTCTTCGAGCTCTTCCAGGAAGAGGGGGATTTGTACGAGCCGACGCTGGCGGCTCTTGTGGCGAAGCCAGGGAGCAGGAAGCGCAAGAAAGAAGACTCTGTGGACCCCAATCCCGTTGCCAAGGCTAAGGCCAAGCCCAAGGCCAAGGCCAAGGCCAAGGCGGATTCTTCCAAGGGCAAGATGACGAAAGAGGAGAGGAAGAAACTACTGAAATCGCTCAAGGCGGCTGGCTCCGGAGAAGCGGACGTCGTCGACCAGGAGGGGGAAGAGTCCGAAGAAGAGGACTCTGAGGATGATGACGATCCCGAGGAAGAGGAGTGAGTGATCAGCAGCTCTGCGCGTCCCTAGTTGGGAACGCAAGGTCCAGCAGCTCTGCGCGCTGGAGTTTGATTTTTTGAAGGAGGCTTGGCGTGCGGCCTGTCTCCCTTGCTTCGCGAGTAGCAGCGCTTCTCCCCTCCTCCACAGCCATCTCCTCCTCCTCCTCCTCCTCCTGCTCCTCTCCTGGGCCATCTCCTGAGGCCGTGAGGGCCACGGGGGCACTTGGAATCTGGTGAGCGACGCAATTGTCAGACGTCCCTCTGTCCTCTCTGCTCGAATGGGCGTCGCAGGCCGCATGCCCCTCGCCTAGTAGTACGCGTGCATGACATCGTGCAGCAAACGACGACGATTGATGATGACGACTTCGACCTCAACGCTCATCAAGTATGCACGCTGCAACATGCGCGTGCCAGCACGCTGATGTACGCACGGTGTGCCGCCAAGCCCCCGGGAGCGGCAGCAGCGGCGGGCCTGAGCCCCACTGTGCGTTCTCGCCCAGGTGCCTCATGCCGTTTGGCAGGCCTGGGTTGATACCTAATGTAGTTGAAGATGCCAGATGTCAAACGTCGACGTCGCCATCACTATCGCCGTCACATTGTCATCGTCACCTCGACTAACAACCATCGCTAATTATATCTGCCATCGTCACCGCGCCATCGCCACCACAACGACATCATGGGCATGGCAGGGCGAGCATGAATCAACAAAGGTCAGATGAGCAAGGCAAGGGAAGGCAGGACAAGCAACGAAAGGTCACCAATGCGCAGTAAGCACAGTCGAGTAAGCACAGTCGAGCAAGGCAAGCAGGCAAGTTGAGCATGTCAAGGCACAGTAAGCAATCATGGCGGGGCTGGCTGATGCTGCTGCTGATGATGCTGCTCATGCTGCTGCTGCCCCCTCGCCTCTTAAATCATCTCCCTCAGACAAGGGCGACGGCGACGCCAGTCAGGACGCCCCCTCTCCTCTTTCATATTATGTCCTCCTCCTCCTATCCTTTTCTCCTCTCCTCTTCCTCCTTGACCCCCCCTCCCTTCTCACCCTGCCTTCCTCTTGTCTCCTCCAACTTCCGGGCTCCACCTCCGCAATTTTTGTTGCCATTCACTCTCTCCGTCTAGTAGCGTGGAGGCTTCAAGCATTTCTTGAGTCAATTCACTCTTAGTTTTGAGACGGCCCGCGCAATGGACCTCGATTGGGATGAATTTCCGGAAGCTCTGGCAGACGGAACGAAACCTTCAGCCATGAAAAAAACGGTCAGCAAGAAGATCCTCCAGAAGGTGGTCTTGAAAAAGCCAGCCAGGGCCATGACAAAGAGCTTGGAGAAGAAAAAAAAAAAAAAAAAAAAAAAAACAAGGGAGTCATGAAAACGCCAGCCAAGAAGCAAACGATCCTCACTGGGAGCTGTTGCAGCGGCCTCGGCACCGATGAGATGGCGTTGCGCGCGTTGGGTCTGTCCACAAAGCCTTTGTTTTTCTGCGAGCAAAACGCCACCTTGAGGCAGCATCTGAAGGAGAATTTCCCCGAGCGCCCAGCAATTGTGCATGAGTCGTCCGACGACCTCTTCACAAAGTACGCCCCCCATGTCCATATGAAAGCTCTGCTTCACCGCCGCCTCATCCTCCACCTTCCTCCTTCTCCTCCTCCCCCTCCTGATCCGCCTCGCATATTCCTCCTCCTCCTCCTCCTCTGGCTCCTCCTCCTCCTTCTCCACCTCCTCCTTCTCCCTCTCGTCTCTCTTTTCCCCCCTCCCGGGGAAATTTCAAGAGCTTGGGCCTGAGCTGGCACGCGGACATATTCACAGCTGGCTTCCCTTGCCAACCATTTTCTGACGGGGGTCTCAATTTAGGGGAGGCTGATTCCCGCGGGACGGTAATCGAAGGTATCGTTGCATACGCACGTACCAAGAAGCCAGTCTGCTATGTACTAGAGAACGTCCGTGGCCTCGTCAACCGCCACACAGAATATTTCGAGTGGATCTTGCAGAAATTGCGTGGGATGAAATCTGGTGGTGAGAAGTTGTACAACGTGCACTGGGAGTTCATGTACACTCAGAAGCACGGGGTGCCACACCAGAGACAGAGGGTATATATTGTGGGGACTCTTTGCTCTCGTACCTTGAACGAGTTCCAATTCCCAGAGGACGCAATGCGGTTGAGAAAACAAACGCCCCCATCGGTCCCCGGGACGCCTTCCCCAGGATGCCAATATTTATGGAGTAGCCTGAAGAGGAAGAGGAGGAGGAGCTCGAGGAGGAGGAGGAGGAGGAGGAGACGGAGGAGGAAGGTGGGGGATCTGCGTTTTGGATTGCCCCTCCTCTCCCCTCCCCCGGGAGGATCTGACGAGCACCCCGCCCTTGGCCACTATCCTGGATCCTAAACGCATCATCGACGGCCAGCCCACAGCGGCTCACAACAAGAATCAGGTAAGCAGGAGAAGATGCAAGCTTATCCCAGCTTCCCTCTTCTCTTCTCTCTCCATTCCCTCTTCCCGCACTCATCCCCCCTCTTTTCTTCTCTCTCCATTCCCTCCTACCCCACTCCTCCTTCGTTTTTTAAGCGTGCGTTTCCTGGCAAGGTTGCAGAGCTTGAGGCCAAGATCAAAGATCGCGGCATCAAGCTCTCTATGAAGAACGAGGTCGCGGCTGACATCGACTCGACTTACCTCAGTTTCAAAGAGGGCATGGCGCCCTGTCTGACGGCGTCTCGCGGCGCGAGTTCAGGCGCGTGGCTTGCTTTCCGGCGTCGCCGGATGAACCAGGCCGAGCTCATGAGGATTCAGGGCATGGACCCCAGCGTGATTAAGGTCAGCATGTCTCAAGTTGCCATGGGGCGAGCCCTGGGCAACGCTATGTCCCAGAACGTGCTCGAGCGCATTTTCGTAGCCCTGCTCCCATCGGTGGGGCTCGCGCAGAGCACAGATTTGAAGGACAGGTACGCAGCCGCCTAGGCGTTCGATAGCTGCATCGTTGCATAATTCATCACTCTTGTTGTTGAGCCAAACGCTGGGTTCGCATAATATGATCTTCGCCCTCCCCCTTCTCTTGCCCGTCTCTGTTCCTCCTCCACGTCGTCCCCTTGATCTCCCTGCCGTTCCTTCTCCTCCTCCACCCGCCCTGCCCCTGTCCTCGCCCATCTTCGGCGGCGCGGCCCGAGGGAAGCAACCGGCAGAGGCCTGTGTTTCTTTTTCGACTAAGCTGCTTCATTGAATGTTTGTCAATCGCTTCTCTCATGAGATAGATAGGCTTACGCCGTTCCCCGCCCGTAGGGTTCTCATTCGAATGGGCTGCCGCCGTTCTCCGCCTGCAGGGTTCTCATTCGAATAGGCTGCCGCCATTTTCCGCCTCAACGGATTTTTGGAGTTTCTCTTGGGGCATTTCTTGGCGCATTTTGGGATGTCTTTGGCCGTCTTCGGACGTCTTGGGGCCACGCGGACGTCTCTGAACGACGGTCTTGGGTCGCGCAGGTGGTTTCTTGGGACCAATGTGGCGCTTCTTGAAGCAAGGCCCAGGCAATGCAGCAACAACCAGAAGAAAAAGGAGGTGAATGAAATCGCTCAAGTGCAACACAGTAACAGCAACAACTACGCCTACCACCACTACTACTACCTCCACAAATACAAGAGCAACAAGGATAACAGTACACGTACAGTCACTACTGCCACTGCTACAAGCAGAACAAATGCAACAACTACAACAAACAATAGCTAAACAATAACAACTACTACTGCTACTATGACTGCTCTTGCGACAACCACAACTCCAGCAACAACAGCAACAACGACTACTACTACTACTACTACTACTACCAAATCTACTTCTACAACTGCTACGATTTCTACTACTACCTACTCATACTCCTGCTCCCACTACTACTACTGCCACTACCTCTACTCCTATTGCTACCACTACTACTACTACTACTACTACTACTACTACTACTACTACTACTACTACTACTACTACTCCTACGACGACTACTACTACTACTACTACTACTACTACTCCTTCGACGACTACTACTATACTACTACTACTACTACTACTACTACTACTACTACTACTACTACTACTACGACTACGACTACTACTACTACTACTACTGCGACTACTACTTCTACCACTCCCTACTACTACTACTACTACTACTACTACTACTACTACTACTACTACTACTACTACTACTACTACTACTACTACTACTACTACTACTACTACTACTACTACTACTACTACTACTACTACTACTACTACTACTACTACTACTACTACTACTACTACTACTACTACTACTACTACTACTACTACTACTACTACTACTACTACTACTACTACTACTACTACTACTACTACTACTACTACTACTACTACTACTACTACTACTACTACTACTACTACTACTACTACTACTACTACTACTACTACTACTACTACTACTACTACTAGTCTACTGTACTACTCGACTACTGCTACTACTACTACCACCACTACTACTACTACTACTACTACTACTGCTACTACTAGTACTAGTACTACCACTACTATTAATAATAGTAACAGTAAACATACTACTGCTACTACGACTACTACGACTACTACTACTAATACTACTGGTATTGCTGCTACTACTACTACTACTACTACTACTACTACTACTACTGCTACTGCTACTGCTACCCCTACTCTTACTATTACTATTAATACTACTTCCACAATTCACGACTACTATTTGTACTTCTACTTCGATTGCTATCACTACTACTAATGATAATACGACTGTGACTAACAAATTGGGTTTTCTACGTCCGTTTTTCCGATTTAAATGTTGGCATGTTCGTGAAACCTTCAAATGCACCTGGCATTTTCGTTGGAAGTGTTCGTGGAAACTTCGTTGAACTTTAATTTGCCATTGGAATCTGTCTATTTCAGAAAAATAAAAGAAATGACCATGGCCACTTCAAATTCATCTTGTTTCGCCTCGAAATGCTGCTAGAGGGCCAACCTGCAGGGGGTTATATTCAAATTTCATGGAAGGTTTCACCATGATGTTGACGTAAAATATGTCGAATTCGCTTTAAGGTGCCGCCAGGAGTTCCAGCGGCAACATATGGGGATTTCCAATTCAACGTCACATAAATCGTTTATATCGCATCGAATTTGCTCGCGAAACAAAGTATTCAAATTTGTAGCGAAAATTACGTAACAAAGAGAGAACATGGCCAACATCCAAACCATTGTTTTTTGCTTGAACATGCCGCTAAGATTCCCGGACCAACACGTGGTGTCGGCAGCAACTTTCTGCGCGTTTTTGAATCTCGCCAAGAACCAACCATAATATGATCGTTAACTTTTAAACCAAGAAAATATTTGCTTGCGTTGTCAACAAGAGAACATTTTGGCGTGAAGAAATTCTATGAAATATTTAAATTCGTGAACAAACCAACGGAAAAATACCAACGCTAACTTCAACATATCTTTCTTTTTTGCTTCAAGGCGCCGTTAGAATTCCAGGGCCAACATGTAGGGTTTCCATCACATTTCATTGTTTTGGTAATTTTGTCCACGAGCACAACTTTTTCGTTAGAAATTTCCAAGAATCTATTGGCAAACTACAAATGCTAACTCCAGAATTAGTTTTATCGCTTTAAAGCGCCGCCAGACGCCCGGGACAACGTCCGGCGGTTTCCCAATCAAAATTTACAAACAACAAACAAATTTCACGAAAACATGTCTTGATAATCGAATGAAATTGTGGAATTCGTTAGGAACCAACGCAAACATATCAATGTTAACTTCAAAATCAAATTGTTTCGCTTTAAGGTGCCGCTAGAGTTCCAGGGCCAACATGTGGCGTTGTCAAATTCAAATTTCATATTTTTTGTTATTTGTCTCGGCGAAAATAATTCTTTTCATCATAAGTTTCAACGACAACTTTAGAATTTCGTAAAGAATCCATAAGCCATCCCAATGTTAACTTCAAAATCGAATTTGTTCGCTTTAAGGTGCCGCTAGAGTTCCAGACTTAACATGTGGGGTTTTCTAAGTCAAATTTCACGAACATTTTTTTTTCGTTGATTTTGCCAACGGAAAAAGAAGTTTTCGTGACAACTTTTTACAACAACTTTTGCATTTCGTAAAAAAACAACGAAAGATCCACATGTTAACTTCAAAATCTTTTTTTTTCGCTTTAAGGTGCCGCTAGAGTTCCAGGGCCAACATGTGGGGTTCCCCAATTCAAATTTAACAAAAATATTGTTCGATTGTTTTGTACACGAAACAATTTTCGTGAACAAATGCCACGAAAACTTTCGAATTTCGTGAAAAATCAACGAAAAATCCACATGTTAACTTCAAAATAAAATTTGTTCGCTTTAAGGTGCCGCTAGAGTTCCAGGGCCAACATGTAGGGTTTTCCAATTCAAATTTCACGAAAGTTATTTTTTTCGTTGATTTTGTCCACGAAAAAAAAAATATTTTTCGTGAAAAATTTCCACGAAATTCCACGAACACGTTTTTTTCGGGAGCAATTTCCACGAAAACTTTTGAATTTCGTGAAAAATCAACGAAAAATCCACATGTTAACTTCAAAAATCAAATTTTGTCGCTTTAAGGTGCCGCTAGAGTTCCAGGTCCACCATGTGGGGTTTTCCAATTCAAATTTCACGAAAATTATTTGTTTCGTTCATTTTGTCCACGAAAAAATCGTGAAACATTTTCACGAAATTCCACGAACAAATATCTTTCGTGAACAATTTCCACGAAAACTTTTAAATTTCGTGAAAAATCAACGAAAAATCCACATGTTAACCTCAAAATCACATTTTTTTTCGCTTTAAGGTGCAGCTAGAGTTCCAGGTCCAACATGTGGGGTTTTCCAATTCAAATTTCACGAAAATTATTTTTCGTTGATTTTGTCAACGAAAAAAAAAATAATTTTCGTGAAAAATTTGCACGAAATTCCACGAAAAAAATATTTGTCGTGAACAATTTCCACGAAAACTTTTAAATTTCGTGAAGAACCCACGAAAAATCCGCATGTTAACTTCAAAATCATTTTTTTTCGCTTTACGGTGCCGCTAGAGTTCCAGGGCCAACATGTGGGGTTTTCAAATTCAAATTTCACGAAAATTATTGTTTCGTTGATTTTGTCCCGAAAAAAATAATTTTCGTGAAAAAAATTCACGAAATTCCACGAACAAGTATTTTTCGTGTGCAATTTCCACGAAAACTTCTGAATTTCGTGAAAAATAAACGAAAAATCCACATGTTAACTTCAAGAATCAAATTTTGTCGCTTTAAGGTGCCGCTAGAGTTCCAGGGTTAACATGTGGGGTTTCCCAATTCAAATTTCACGAAAATTATTTTTTCGTTGATTTTGTTCACGAAAAAAAAAATAATTTTCGTTAAAAAATTTCACGAAATTCCACGAAAAAAATACTTTTTCGTGAACAATTTCCACGAAAACTTTTGAATTTCGTGAAAAACCAACGAAAAATTCACATGTTAACTTCAAAATCAAATTTTTGTCGCTTTACGGTGCCGCTAGAATTCCAGGGCCAACATGTGGGGGTTCCCAATTCAAATTTCACGAAAATTATTTTTTTCGTTGATTTTGTCCACGAAAAAAAAATAATTTTCGTGAAAAATGTTCACGAAATTCCACATGTTTGCAATTGTTTTCGTGGACAAAATCAACGAAAAAATATTTTTCGTGAAATTTGAATTTCCAAAGCTCACATGTTGGCCCTGGAACTTTAGCGGCACCTTAAAGCGAAAAAAAAATGTTTTTTTCAGTTAACATTTTGTTTTTGCATTGTTTTTTACAAAATAAAAAATTTTGGTGGAAACGTTTTCACGAAAATTATTTTTTTTTCGTGAACACAATAAACGAAAAAAATAATTCTCGTGAAATTTAAATTGGGGAACCCCACATGTCATGTTGGCCCTGGAACTCTAGCGGCACCTTAAAGCGAAAAAAATGATTTTGAAGTTAACATTTTTTTCTTAGGTTTCCCACGAAAGTGAAAAGTTTTAGTGCATTATTTTGCGCAAAAAAATATTTTCGTTGACAACATATAAACGAAAAAATAATTTTCGCGAAATTTGAATTGGAAAGTTCCTCATGTTGGCCCTGAATTCTAGCGGCGCCTTCAAGCGAATTTTTTGAGTTCGCATTTCAATTTTCATGGATGTTCCAAGAACTGTCAAAGTTTTTCTGGCAGATTTCAAAGAACAAAAAGATCGTGAAGAAAATTCTTGAAAACAAAATTTGCTTATTCAGATCTGTAGATACGATCGCCCGCAATGTAGATGCGTTCGCCTTCAAAAACGAGTGGGAACGGCGCGCGCGACGGGCGTCAAACCGCGCGAAGAAATCTTTCCATCTCGGTTAAGCGCAGGGCAGACGACCGCCGCTGGGTCCAGCCGCCACGTCGGGCTCAGGACCCCAAAGACCACCTCTGCGGCAGCGCGGAATCCGCCTCGGCACACAGCCTGCCGCGCAGCCGCCCGCAGCCCGGCCAGCTCCTTCGCAGGTGGGCGGCCGCGCGAGGCGCCGTACAACCCCGCCGAAGTGCCGGCAGCAGCGCCCAGCATGCATCGGTGTCGGAACTCCAAGGGGAGCCGCCCGATCCGCGCAAACCGCACTCCAGCTGCGCGCGCCCTGGAGCCGGCAACGGCGCAGCGAGGCACCCGGCCCGCGGCGGCGACCACCCCGAGGTCACGGAACTGCCGCCCGGCAGGGATCAGAGGGGTCTGGGCCGCCAGCCATCTGCGGAGCGCCGCGGTGTTCGCGAATTGCCGGCTCTTGTCGCGATTGAGCCGCCAGCCCATGGCGAGCTCGAACTCGGCAGTGATGGCCAATGCGCTGGCGACCGACTCCGCCACCTCGCCGGCTTCGCCCTGGCCGCCCCGCGCCCACAGCGTGAAGTCGTCGACGTAGATGCGCCGCCGTAGCCGGTCGTCCAGCTCCCCCGTGCGCCGTTGCCACGGCAGCGTGAGGACGCCCAGGAAGAAAACGGCCAAGGCGCAGCCGGGCAGCAGCCCGCACGCGGGCTGCCATGCCTCGCCGATGGCGCGCCCGACCCGGATCCGGCGCGGAGCCGTGTAGGCCCTCAGGGCTGGGGCCAACACCCATTGAGGGACGCCGGCACGCGCCAGGATGCCCGGCAGGGAGGCCAAGTCGACGTGGTCGTACGCCTTCCGCCAATCGAGCGCCGCCCCGGCGATCGTCTCGGACAGCGCCTCCGCCGCCTCCAGCTCCAGCGCGAGCTCCCAGGCCAGCTCCTCTGCTCCTCGCTGGACCTCCTCGCCGGCCCACCGCAGGCGCCACCGAGCGAACAGGCGGGCCCTGCCTGCCGCCCACAGGCGGTACAAGATGGGCAGGAGGCTTATCGGGCGCCTGTCCATGGGGTCTGCGCCACCCCCGGGCTTCGGGAGCAGGAGGCCCTCCGGCTCCACCAGCTCGCTAGGCCAGCTCCCGCAGGCCTCGATCTCCTCGAACAGCTCGGCGATCCACCCGTGCAGCTCCGGAGGCAGCAATCGAAGCTCCTTCACGGTCCACCCGTCTAGACCCGGCTTCTTCCGCCGAGGCATGCGGCGAAGCAGCGAGGACACCGTCTCCGCCGTCCAGGGCACCCGCTCGGGGAACGCTGGGAGGCCATCCAAAGCCTGAAGCCACTCCTCGCCCAGCGGCGGCGCCGACTGCCGCTGCCAGAGTGCGCGCCACGGCCCTGCGAAGTGGCGGAGGCGCGCCGCTGGGCCGCCACGGAGCGCCAGGAGCCAGCTCCGGCTTCCGGCTGCTGCGGCCGCCGCGCCAGCCGCCGGGTCGGGCACCAAATCTGCCTCGAGAATCGACCCGCCTCGGATCCATCGATAGAGACGGCCCTGCGCGTTGGCCAAACTCTCTTGGGCCCAGCGGCGCCATTCCTGCCTGCGCTGGGATCGCGCTGCCGCCTGGGCGGCGCGCCATTCGGCCTCCGCATGCTCCAGCAAGGTGGCCGGGGGCTCCACGTCCGGTCGCAGGTCTACCAGCGCCGCCCGCCAGACCGCACGGTCGGCGCCGCATGGTCGGCGTCGGCCTGCCGCAGCGCCATCAGCGTGGACATCGCGACCTCGCGCGCCGATGGGGCCCTCCGCTGCGCGTGACGGAGGCCGCGCAGGCGGCGAAGGCGGAGGAGGGCAGCGTCCGCCTGCATATCCGCGGCGTCGCCTCCCCCCCCTCTCGTCGGCGGCCGATCGGCGGCCACCGTGGCAGCCGCATGGGGCCGGGGCGGAGCTGCTGGGAGCCCCCGCCGACTCGCCAACCATGCCGCCATGGCCGAGCGGAGCGACTGCCATGCCGAAGCCAGCGACCACCGTGGCGGCGGCCTCCCGGGCCTCCCGCGCCCCCCAGCCCTCAATGGCATCGCCGTCGAGACGCCGCACGGGGCGCCACATGAGCGCTCGCTCCGGGGCCGACGCGCGCAACTCCACCCAGAGGGCCGCGTGGGTGGCGAACCCATGGCCCCACCGGATGCCGACCCGCTCGACGAGCCCCAACGCCTCCGGATTCGCCAGCACGTAGTCCAGCCTCGATGGGGCCCCATCGGAGGGGATGCACGTAGGGCCAGCCGCCGCCAGGAGGTCCCGCCACCCGGCCATGCCCAGCAGGCCCTCCAGGCCCGACTCGGCGACGTTGCAATTCAGGTCGCCTACCAGCAGCGCGGGCGCCCCGCCTAGACCCCGGAGCCACTCGAGGCCCTCCAGGATCAGGTCGGCGTTGCGCTCCCGGTCGGTCCGCCCTCCAGCGCACCCATAGACGTTGAGCAGGTGGACGGCACGATTCCCTCCCAGGTGAATAAGACGAAGCCAGGATCGGGGCAAAGTTTGACCGGGATAAAAATCATGCTCGGTTTTTCAAATCACCGGGGGCGCCGCCGAACGGGCCTGCCACGCCTTGGGCGCCATCGGCTTCGCGAGGGAAGAAATGCGCCCCGGCGCGGATGAGGCCACGGCGCGTATTTGGCCACGCGCACGCCCGAGGGAATTCAGCGCCAACCGCCTTTCACTCCCGAAGACCCGGCGTCAACAAAACAAACTTGAGGCTCCAAAAGGGCCCCAAAGAGGCGGACCGCCAAAACAATCACGCAACCAACGCAACGAAAAACACGTGCAAATGTCAAAAAGCGCAGTACTCAGTGACCTCTTCGGCCACGCAACACCGCGATAATGCCCAAGAAGGCATTGGAAAAAGGGCCAGCGCGCGGCCTGGCGACTTCCCCGCGCCGCCCCGGGGTTCCCGAAGCGCGCCGAAATAACCGCTGAGAAAACCCCGGAAAGTTTTTGGAAGGCCCCCGCACCATGCAATATCCGCCACCGAATAATCTCGCGGACACCTAGCGCGCACGCGCGGGCGTCCACCATGGATGCCCAACTCCGGTTTCGGAGACAATCGCGCGCAACCGCCCGGGGGCTTCGGCGACCTCGTGATTGGCCCAGGGGCCCGCGGGCCCCAGGGAATCGAGGACCGAGTTCGCAACTCCGGAAGCATCGGGCGCGGCGCCAGCCAGTCGCTCGTCTCTGGCTGACAGTGGGACGCCTGGAGATCCCGAAAAACCTGAGGAACCGCTTTTCAGAGATTCACAGAACCAGAAACCGGGGCGCGCCAAATTCTCGCGTCCGAACTTCTCTGAGAAACTCTGAAAATCTCTGAACTAGACACCCCGCGTGAAACATTCCCATAAACACTAAACCTCGGAGCTGGCCGAAACTCTCTGAGAGTTTTTCGGCCCGCGAAATTTGGCGCGCGCGGATTCCTGGTTCCGAGATTCTCTGAAATCGGCCTGCGGCGGCGCCCAGCAGGTCCTCGCGCGCCGAGGGTGGGGGCCGTGGACATCGCGGGCCGCGCTGGTCCCGACCACGAGGTCCTTCCTCCTGCCCCTCGACGAGTCCACGCTCATGGACACGGTCTCTGCGCTGAGCGTGGACCGCGCCATCCGCCGGTACTTCTGCGCGACGACAGCCAACTGGCCGCCGACGGACAAGGCGATTCTTCTCCGAGCTGCGCGTGCCACCGACAACGTACAATAGCCCCGGGCTCGCGGAGAAACACTTTCGAAGCATTTTCAGGCCGCCAGCGTCGTGGCTGCCGACCCGCCGCGCGCCGACCGCGAGACTAGCTGGGTCCACTACGTCCACGGCGGCGGGCGGGCGCCCAAGAGAGCTGTCGCCGCGGTGCGCGCGGCGGGGCGACCGCCCCACTGCAACCGCACATGCGGCCTCCATGGCGCCACAGGCGTAATATGTGCGACGCACTCTCGGGCCCCCCATCAACGCATCGGCCAGCGCCGAAGTCCCTGAAACGCAAACCTACTGCGCCCCCTGTGCAAGCCGCGCACCCGCTCACAGTGCTCGTGCACACCAGCTTTTCTGCCCGCCCTCAACAGTTTAATCGAGCGCCCATGTGTTACTTGGGCTCCTCAAGCCCTCGAAAAGTCCTTGGGGGACTTCTGCGAATGCGCGCGCTGCGCTCCACAATTCGGCGTTCTATTTTTCTTTGGAACTCTCCCAGAATCTCTGGTTCCGATTTGCCCCGATCTTCCGCTCAACTGAGTGAAGTGCCAGGTGCTGGAGGCGGCCCGGGTGCCGGCCAGAGAGGCCCGACATGGCCTCGGCCCGGGCTGAACAACTGCCGGGCGCGTGTGCGGCAGCCAGGAGGTGCTCGCCATCCGGCTCTGGGCCCAGGTGCAGCCGCATCCCGCGGGCACGCGCTGCAGCGGCCGCCGCCGCCGCCTCCAGCTTCGGAATGCGGGCCTCCTGCATGCACCACGCGACGGCCTGCGCTGCCAGCGCGCCGCGCCAGCTCGCGCTCCAGCGAGTCACATTGGCCACGAGCACCTTGACCGTGCGGCCTGGGCCAGGGCGCCGCGCCTCCCCGACCCTGACCCCCCTCCAAGGGCTCAGCAGCCTGGGATCCCGGAGGGGCCGGAGCAGCGCCAGCAGCCCCGCGACGCATCCGCAGCTCGCACTCGTGCGATCGCGGCCCGGGCGGTTGCCGGGAGCCTCGCCCGGCAACCTCATGCGGGTGGCGGCCCGGGCGGCGGCCAGCAGCAGCCCCGCGGCACATCCGCAGCTTGCACTTGGGCTATTCGGGTCCTCCACGGCACCACTCACCTGCACGCCCTGGCTGCTGCAGGGTGCCCGACGCCGACGGCTGCGCGAGCGAGGCACCATTATGCACCGCCAGGTGCCGCTGCGGCAAGGCGCGCGCATCGCCGCAAGGGCAGAGTCCGCTGCCCGGCCGGCAGGTGCGCGGGCTGGGCGAAGAGCGGAATGCGGGCCTCTGGGGAGCCTCCGCGGTCCGTGGAACGGGAGCGGTCGCCGTCTTCGGACCCCGCCCGGAGCGGGGAGTACCATCGCGCAGCCCTCGCGCCTGCGGAGGCCGCGCGCCGCCTGCCGCTGCCGAGCGGAGTCGGCGGAGGTCCGGCCTCCCCAGGAGCATCGGCGGCAGGCATGCGCGCATCGGCCGGCGCCGCAGCCGCCGCGCCTCCGTGCAGCCCTGATTCGCCGCCTGGGCCTGCCGCCGCCACCGCACCACCGGCAGGCCCAACAAGCCCTGCGCCACCTGGCGGCGCCGCCAACACCCCGCGAAGCTGCGCCAGCAGAGCGACCACCGCGGCCTGTGCGGCGGGGGACGCCGCGGCCGCCATCGCCTCGAAGGCCGCATCGAGCCCTCCCCCAGGCGCGCTGGGCCCGCCTGCGGGCGCAGCGGCTCCTCCAGCGGCGGCCTCGGCCTGCACCGCCACCAGCGCCTGCTGGGCGGCCGCCTCCTCGGCCTCGGCGTGCACCGCCTGGGCCTCCATCGCCGCGGCAGCCTGGACAGCCTGATCGGCCACCTCCTGCGCGTCCAGGGCGGCCTGCCGCGCCTTCTGGGCCGCCGCGGACCGCGTGCGCAGGGAGTTCACCGCCGACTGCAGCCTGCGCTCGAGCGGCCGGGCAGCCCGCTCTGCTTCCACAATGGCTGCCGCCTCCGCCTCCAACTGCACCACGGTGGCGGCGCACTCCGGGAACGGCTGGAAGGCGGCGATGCGGGCCCGTAGGCCTGCGAGGCGCTCCGCAGCCGTCGGCGCCGCTGCCGGAGCGGGGTCGCGAGGGGCTTCCGCCGACTGCGGCCCTGCCGCCGCCGCCTGAGCCGCGCCTGGGGGTGCCCCCGCGGCACCCGCCACCTGCGCCCAGGTCCGCCCAGCAGCAGCCGCCGGAGGAGGGCGCGCCGCTCCGGGGGGCGGCGTGTTCCCTACGGCAGCGCGCGGGCCACGGCGGCCACATGCACGGCAGGCAGTCCGACAAGCCCAATTGTCGGCAACCCCGCAGGAGCAGCCCCACAGAGGCAGCCGCGGGCCCTCCGGAGCCTTGCGTTCCTGCCCCTGCTTCTGCTGCTTCTGCTGCTGCCTCTGCTGCCCCCCGCCGCCCCCCAGCCCAGGCATCCCAGCAGCCCGGCATGCGGCCAGCAGCGCCTTCCCCAGCTGCGGCGACACGGCGGGGCCGCCCCCAGCCGGCGGCTTGCCGCGGCGGCCGCCCGGCATGCGGCCTCGCGCGCGGATTACCCTACGCGCGGGCCGGGGGGGCGGCGCCACTGAGCCAGACAAGGGCCATCTTGAGCCAAAATGGCTTGAGCCACACGCCTGTTTGCACTGATCGTGCCCCACAGGGCGGTCGCCCTGTGGAAGTAATTATTAGGAAGGCCCGCATGGCGCCCCCTCGCCCGCTTCGTCACAACCCTCACGCAGATCGTGCCCCAGGGGGAGCTCCACCGACAGCCCCAGAGGGAGGAGGAGGAGGAGGAGGAGGAGGAGGAGGAGGAGGAGGAGGAGGAGGAGGAGGAGGAGGAGGAGGAGGAGGAGGAGGAGGAGGAGGAGGAGGAGGAGGAGGAGAGGAGGAGGAGGAGAGGAGAGAGGGAGGAGGAGGAGGAGGAGGAGGAGGAGGGAGGAGGAGGAAGGAGGAGGAGGAGGAGGAGGAGGAGGAGGAGGAGGAGATGGAGGAGAGGAGGGGATGGAAGGAGGAGGGAGAGGAGGAGATGAAGGAGGAAGGAGGAGGAGGAGGACGAGGAGGAGAGGGAGGAGATGGAGGAGGAGGAGGAGATGGATAGGAGGAGGAAAGGAGGAGGGAGAGAGGAGGAGGAGGAGAGGAGGAGATGGAAGAGGGGGAGGAGGAGGAGGAGAAGGAGGAGGAGGAGGAGAAGATGGAGGAGGAGGAGGAGGAGAAGATGGAGGAGGAGGAGGAGGAGGAGGAGGAGGAGGAGGAGGAAGAGGGTCCACGCGTGGCGCTCCCCGGCCAACTCCGGCGCACCCCTCACACAGAGCGTGCCCCACAATCAGCTCCACGCACAGCCCCAACATGCAGATCCACATGGCCTCCCCCCTGCCCCTTACGGCACAACCTTCGCGCGGAGCGTGCCCCGCAGGGACCCCCACGAACGGCTGGCCCCGGCGAGGCAACTTGCACAGCGCCCGCCCACGCCAGACTTGGGGGCCCACCTCGAGCAGATTGCGCCCAATACTGACCTTCTCCTGCGGCACCAGTCGGGGAGCTCGCCGCGCTCTCCCCCGCCAATTTCGGCACACCCTCGCACGCGTGGAGGTAGGGAACTGCACCGACGGCCTCAGAGGGGACAACCCCCACAGCGCCACCGCGCCCACTTTGGCGCACCCATCGCGCGGATCGCTCTTCATACGCCTACGGAGCTCCACCCACAGCCCCAATGGGCTCGCCCGTAGGAAGATCGGCCGCCTCCTTCAGCGAGCAGAACCGCGTTTCCACGCGCTGCTGCAAAGCAGCCCGCCGGACAGTCACGTGCCCCTTGAGGCCCCGGACCGTCGTCTTCAGAGCAGGCATCATCTGCAGGCACTGCGCCGCAGGAGCGTGTTGCAATTTTACCAAATTGTGCGATGCAACCTGTTCGGGCCTCACACACCTGAGTTAGTCAAATACGTGGGGCCACCCCCGCGGCCACGAGCGGCTCGCTATCCCAGGTCCGCCAGAGACCCAAATGCAGAAAAGCTGCATTGCAACTGCTTTGCGTGGCCGTGAATTGTCTGTGCGCGAGACACGCCCATGGCAAGCGACGCTTAGGTAGGGCATGTCCTCCTAAAGGCGGATGTAGGGCAAAAATTTAAAATAGCAGAAAATATTAAAACACATCAAGAATAGTCAACAAAAATCGTCCCCAGAGTGTCTAGTTACTATTCTTGAATACTCTCACGTAGAGGGACAGGCTATACCCAAAGTGACGCCCTGTGAGCAGGAGGGGGGGGGAGGGGCCCAAGCGGCACGAAGCCCCAAGGGGCGGCCAGAGGAGGCATAGGGCCTCCGGCACTCTGGGCGCGGGCGGTGGGGAAGGAAGATCCGCGCTTTCGTTCCCTGTTTTCTCCACCTCCGAGGAAGACTGCGCACCCTCCCCCTCCCGCTCCCCTGGAGTTCGGACGGCCTGCCCTGCAGGTCGCCAGATTGTTTGAGGCGGCCCTGGACGGCTCCAAGATGACGCCGCAAAGCCCATGACGGCCAAGAACGGGAAACATAACAGCCCAAATTGGATGAAGATGGCCCCCTGCGTGCTCTCAATGAAGCCCCAGAGCCGCTTTCAGACAGCACTGCCTCCCAGAAGTGTCCCCGAGAGGGCTGAAACATTGAAAACCTCACACTTCATCAAAAAAACTGTTATTTTACCTTCTCCCCGTTTTGCCTTCCATGGCCCCCGGAGGCTCAAGACTTCCCCTGATAAAAACAGGGTGCGAGCCCCGGGAAGGGCACTTCAAGAGAAACAACAATGTGCACCGGACGAGGGGATCAACAATAATTATTCTTGGGAAATGAGAGTTCAACAACAACAGCAACAACAACAACAACAACAACAATAATTTCAAACAACTGTTCGCCGTTATATGCTCGAGTGTCCAATAACGCGTATTTCCCAGACCCTCGATACCTGCCCTCTTCGTCTTCGATCGAACCCCTCTTGAGGGGTATACCTTTCTTCCCTGCAGGCCGGGCCCCGGCAAGCGGCGGGGCGGCCGCGGACCGTCGGCCTGACCAGCGCAGCGCTGATCGGCGGGGCGGCCGCGGACCGTCGACCCGACACCAAGAAGGACGGACAGGGGACCGACCACGAGGACGACGACGACGACGACGACGACGACGTCGAAGACGACGGAGACGACGACGACGACGAGCGAAAGCGAGAGCGAGAGAGGACGACAGCAGGGCCACGAAGGGCACGAAGTAGGCCACGAAGGGCGACAGCGGGGACACGAAGGGAATGCGTATGGGGGCAAGAAGAGCGCGGACGAGCGGGGGCCACGAAGTGCAGATAATGCGGGACCACAGAGGGCAACTATGGGGCCACTGAGGGTAGCAACTGGGCCACGGAGGACAGTGAGGGGGACACAAATGACGACAGCGGGGCCACGGAGGGCATGCACATGGGGCCACAATGGGCGCGACTCCTGGGTGCCTGGGTGTCGGGAGCGCAGATCTTGGGCAAATTGCAGGAAATTCCAACGCAAGGCCATTCTTCAATAAATTGCAAGCAAGTCTCCAGCGAGAGCGCGACTCCAGAGCGCCGGGAAAGCGATTCCTGAATAAATTGTAAGGAAGTCCCAAGCGAGAGCGCGATTCCTGAATAAAATGCGAGGAACTCTCGGGCGGGAGCGGGGGTCCTGGCTAAATTGTAAGGAAGTCTCAAGCGGGAGCCGTTGTTGTTGTACCCCGGGGGCCAGGGGCCCAGTTTGAGCAGGAAGACTTTCCCTGTCAAAAAACAAGGTGCGGGCGTCGAGGGGCACACTTCGATTGAGAAAAACAGTATGCACCAGTGGGGGGGATCAACAATACTTATTCTTCAGAAATGAGAATTCAACAACAACAATCACAACAACAACAACAACAACAACAGCAGCAGCAGCAGCAGCAGCAGCAGCAACAACATCAGCAGCAGCAGCAGAAACAACAGCAACAGCAACACTTACAACAACTACTATAGCAACACCAACAACACCAACAACAACAGCATCAGCAACAGCTACAAATAAACCAACACACAATCAAACGAACCCAAAAAGAACAACACCAACAACAACACCATCAACAACAACAACGCCACCACCACCAACAACGACAACAGCAATAATCCACATCGCAGAATCACACTTCAGCCACGCACCCAGGGACAGGAAATGACCGCTCGGCCTCCTCACTCTGACTCAATACACTGACTAAGCGCAAGTCGCAGGATGCCGCATACTCTTACATGTTGTGTTGGAATTGCTCGTCTTCCCCTCCACTTTCCATATGAGCGACGATCAGAAAAAAGGGGGCTTACGCGAGACGACACAGCGACCTTACGCCCGGGCGGCACACTAACATTGGAGACGAGGGCGCTAACGCGCGAGTTTGCGCGGGCAGCTTGCACGCCAGCGTCGGCGCAGACGACCCCGCTTTTTCGGCGTCGCTCAGATGCTCCAGGGGACCTGCTCTGCAGGCGTGCCCGTGTCTTGTCCTTCCCCCTCCCGAGAACCTCGGAGGGGATCAGGTAGCCGATGTTCTCCGTGTCGCCGTCCTTCAGGCTCTGGAAGGCCACCCCGATGCACCGCCGCCGCCCGTCGAGGGCGGGCCCGCCGCTGTTGCCGGGGTTGATCGCCGCGTCGATCTGGATGGCGAGGAGGCTGCCGAGGCCGTGGCGGTAGGGCTGCATCTCGACCCTCGCGACAGGAGGGCGCCCACCACAACGCCGGCACCGATCCTGGCCGTGCTCACCCCGGGCCGAGGACCAGTCAGCACAGCGAGGCGACGATCCGTTTCGCTCGTGGGGACAGTCTCTGCCACAAAGTGGTGCCGCGCGCCGACACGAGGTGGCGCCACCCGGCCTGCGCACAGACCGGCAGGAGCCTGGGTCCTATATGAGGCTTCCGCACCAGTCATCCCGAACCCTGAAGGAGGGTTACCCCCGACGGGCAGGGAGACGCACGCACCGATCCTGCGCCGAAGGGCGGCCTGGCCAAGAGATCGGCGTGCGTGCATGTAGTTCGCCCCCCCCCCCCCCCCCCCCCTCCCCCCTCCCTGGACCTCGACACCACGCCCTCGGTCACGGAGATGTTCTCGCCGCCCACGGGGTAGCCGCACACGCGCACCCTGTCGTTCAGCTGCGGCATCTCGCAGCACAGGCTGAGGGGCTCCACCCCGTCCCAGAAGGCGTCCCCGCCATCCACCTCGAGCAGCGCCAGGTCGCACTCGGGGCCGCAGCAGATGACCGTGGCGAGGTGCCTGCAGTCCTCACCGGGCCGCTCGAGCTCCACCAGGGAGGCGTGGTGCACGGCGTGGGCGTTGGTGACGAGGTACCTCTCACCGCCCACGGAGACTGCGAACGCGGAGGCGACCGACGTGGTCTGAGGAGACGTCGACCACGGCATGGTGTAGTAGGGCTCGCAGTGCGTGGTGGAGACCTTGATGGCAGGGCTGCGGGGGGCCACGCAGGCACACGCTTTTTTCTCCGTCGGCGGCGAGGCGGGACAATCCGCTCCAGCGCGGCAGCGATGCAGGGGCACTACAAAGCGAATGGGCCGGCATGCAGGAAGAGGGAAAACGAAGGGCGGGGCCTGCGGCCGCGGGGAGGAGAGGAGGGCGAACACTCAGAGGGGGAAAATTTCTCCCATGAGCAGCCGGAGCGGCCCGCGGGCGGCTGGGACGGCGTCCGGGGGGCCAGAGCGCCAGCCAGGCAAGAGGGCTGCGCAGGCACACACACACACAGGACACCACACACATACACATCCCCAAGAGGTAGTACGTCCAGGCTGGCCTCCACAGGTAATCTGGGTTGGTCTCGACACCGCAGAGGGCCCAGGGCCCAGACCGACCCCGCAGAGGCCCGCAGGCCCTGCCTCGACCGCCCCGCCTGCGCTTCGTCCCCAAAGCCCAAAACTGAGGGGACGCAAAGGTACCGATACCGCTACTCCCCTGGACCTCTCCAGGGGGGGGCGTCCTGACGAGATTTTCGATGCGAATCCAGCCGCCGCGAGGAGGTAAGGTACAGGCCTCCTAGCTGGGGTCCGCGCAGATGGGGTCGAGGGATCGCGCCGCATCGTCAATGCATCGCCGATGTATCGGCGATGCAGCGGCGACGTCGGCGTGGGGAAACACGGTCTTCACATCGAGCCGCATCGTCGATGCATCGGCGATGCCTCGCGACCCGCCGACCGCATCTACTCGGACCCCATCTGTGAGGGGGCGTGTCCTCTTCTGGCAAGCGTCGGCCAGACCTTGAACACCCCGCTGGGGTCGAACGCCGCCTCCGCGCGCGCGGCGCCGCTGCCGCCGCGGCCGCGGGCGGCGCCGCTGGCGCCGCCCGCGCCCCGGACCTGGGGCACCCGAGAGACACCGATACCGTTACTCCGTGGACCTCTCCCTGTCCTCCTCCTCCCTGTCCTCCTCCTGCTCCCTCCTCCTCCTCCTCCTCCTCCTCCTTCTCCTCCTCCTCCTCCTCCTCATCCTCCTCCTGCTCCTCCTCCTCCACCTCCTCCTCCTCTCCTTCTCTCCCTCCATCTCCTCCTCCACCTCCTCCTCGTCCTCCTCCTCCTCGTCTTCCTCCTCCGCCTCCTCCTCCTCCTCCTCCGCGTCCTCCTCCTCCTCCTTATCCTTCTCCTCCTCCTCATCCTCCTCCTCCTCCGCCTCCTTCTCCTCCTTTCATTCTCAGGGCGTCAGGATAACGCTTCCGGGTGCTGGATGCGTTATCGTTCACCAGTAGTAAGGAGTGAGGGAATGGGGGGGCGTCCTTAATCGCTTCATGAAGTTACTCCCCGTGGACCACTCCCGAGGTGCCTCCTGACCAGAGATCCGGAGCGACGAGGACCTCCCCGGGGGGGGCCCAAACATGCAAAAGCGAGGCCACCCCCTCCTCCGGTAACCCTCCTCCCGTGACCCTCCGCCGCGCCGACGGGCGGCCCGTGGCCGCGTGCCCGGCCGCGGCGCCAGGCTCAGGCGGCAGCCGCAGCGGCTCCGCGCCCGCGGCCGCCGCCGAGCCGCGGGTCGCGGACGGCAAGCCCGCTGGCGACCGCCAGCGGCCGCACGCGGCCGCCCGCGGCCGCGCCCCGGCGAACCGCCGCGCGCCCGCCGCCGCGAGGGCGCGCATGGCGCCCGGGACGCGGCTGTGGATCAGGGCGGCGAAATCTGTCTCCTCCTCCTCCTCCTCCTCCCTCTTCTACCTCCTCTTTTTCCTCTTGTTTTTTCTTCTCCTCCTCTCATCCTCCTCCGCCTCCTCCTCCACCTCCTCCTCCTCCTTCTTCTTATTTTTCTTTCCTCTTCTCCTCCTCCTGCTCCTCCTAACTCCTCTTTTTCCTCCTCCTCACCTCCCTCCTCCTCCTCCTCCTCCTCTTCCTCCTCCTCCGCCTCCTCCTCCTCCGCCTCCTCCTCCTTTCCGCCTCCTCCTCCTCCCTCCCCATCCTGCCGCTGCTGCTGCTCCTCTCCTCCTTCTCCTCCCCCTCCTTCTCTTCCGCCTCCTCCTCCTCCTCCTCCTCCTCCTCCTCTCCTCCTCTCGTCCTCCTCCTACTCCTCCCGCTCACGCTCCCCCGCCTCCGTCCCCTCTCCTCCTCCTACCTGCTCCTCCTCCTCGCCTTCCTCTTTCTCCTCCTCCTTCTTCTCCTGCTCCCTCCTGCTCCTCCTCCTCTTCCTCTCCGCCTCCTCCTCCTCCTTCCTCCCGCTCCCCCTCCCCCTCCCCTTTGCCAAACGAAAAGAAACGGAGAAAAAAACCATCAACATGAACACAAATAAACCAACTAGACGACAAAACACAAAAAGGGCAGAGGCTCGTCCTGAAGCCAACAGCACTGTGCGCGACGCCCTCCCGGCTTGTCCAGGAGGGCGTACATGCACAACTCCTGGACCCCAGCAGGGGCCCGGCCAGGGGGCAGTGGGTACGTGTAGGTTTCGTCGCCCTGGGTCTGCGGGGCGGGGATGTATCTGCAATCTCCGCCTGGGGGGCCGGCCTTCGGGGACCTCGGCAGGCAATGGATACGGACACACTCAGCCCCCAAGGACCCGACGAGAATGCATCATCGACGACAAAAGAACGCCATACCCGAATAAACACAAGGAAAAGGCAGCCCACGTCTCTGCATTCGGGATAATAATTCTGGGCGGTCTGGTCTGGTACATCGTGAGGGAAGACCCCCTGCCCCCAGTATGCTTGGCCCACCTAACTCATGCCCCCTCCCCACGACTTGGGGTCCTTCTCTATTGGTATATGCGCCTCCGCCGCCGGCCCGGGGCCCCGAAGGTCGACCGCCCGGCGGTGGTTCTGGCTCACTCCCCGCCCCCGGGAGCCGTGCAGCCGCGGGCGCTCCCCCGCGAGCGCGCCGCCCGCGGGGCGGAGCGGCTCGCTCGGGCCTAGATCGGGGCGGCGACGGTCGAGTCCGGGGGCGGCGTGGCGGAGCGGGGCGGCGGCCGCGGCAGGCGTGCGCGTGCCCGGCGGAGGCGGCAGGGCGCAGGGCAGAGGCGAGCAGGCGTGCAAATGTGTGGCAGGAGAGGATTGACAGACACGGGGGGGCCTGTGCATCCGAACACGCACGCACGCGCACGAGCAAGGAGGGATTCGGATGCTGAGCCTCCAGCCTTGCCGCTGCCTCGGCGGCGCCTGGAGGCTCAGGAGCCGAGGTGGTCGGAGAGCCGAGCGCGGAGAGCCTCCGAGGGCTTCCGGGGGCACTCTGACGCGCGCTGTCCCCGAGCGCTGGCTGCGCTCGCCCCGAAGTGGCTGCACGCAGGAGTGACCCTGGGCCAGGGTGACCTCTGGTGCGCTGCTTTGAGGGCAGCGGGGGGCCAGACTCGAGCGTGCAGACCAATGCCGGGATTGACCCCTGTGGGCCCGCACCAGGTCTGGGTCAGTCTGGCGAGAGGCGACCCTAGCCGAATACAGCAAGGGTCGGTCGTCATCTTCGCCCGGCGCCCGGGTAGGTGGTGACTGGGCGCCGAGATCGGCCCCGCAACTCTTGAAGAGCGGAGGGGGGCAAAAGCATTCAAAGGGGCCGATGCCAGCCCCCCGACTGCAGATTTTGCCATGTAACGTCGACCCCCAGAGGGCTCGATCCATTCCCTGGGACTGGTTTTTCGTCACGAGTCGCTGTTTCACAGTCCCGAGGCCCAGCGAGGGCCCCCAGAGGCCGAAAAGAGGGAAACAACACCCGTGGTGATCTTTTCTTCCTGGCCCGATGGGGGTCTGGGATCAGACCTGCCCCGCGCAGCACCGTCGGACCCATCCTGGTCCCCGCTGGAAAAAGACTCGCCCCGCTGTCCGAACATATCGGCTATACGCAAGAGTGACCCTGGGTAAGAGTGACCTTTGGTGCGCGGCTTCTGGGGGGCCGCGGGGGGACCAAACCGGAACGCGCAAGCAGCTGCTGCTGTTTCGTTTTCAGCCATCTGGGAACCCATCTGCGCCCGCACCAGAAGTCACTCCGGCGGAAGGTCACTCTTACGTCTAGTCGACAATACCACCCCCAAGTGGGGACAGGGGGCCTCTCCGGCGGTGCTTGCGGGATCCATCTCCCCCTCCAGAAGGGTAGGCTGGCAGCGCCGAGAAGCCCCACCCCAACTGCGGATGAGGACATGTATGGCGATGCTGACTCCGTGCGCTGCAGCGCAGGGCCATACTCACCAGCGCGTGGATGATGTACTAGCTGGCCGCTGGGTTTTCGGACCCTCGTTGTTCGATCGAAAAGTCGGCACGCGGTGACCTCGTCGGGCGGGAGCTGACGGAACCGGGTCCTGGACCTCGGGCACTGCTCCTCCGACCAGCTCTCCATCCC
The DNA here is from genome assembly GCA_963575745.1 of Prorocentrum cordatum. Lineage (NCBI taxonomy): Eukaryota > Dinophyceae > Prorocentrales > Prorocentraceae > Prorocentrum > Prorocentrum cordatum. The sequence continues at coordinate 154,699 of CAUYUJ010014631.1, forward strand.
GAGCCGATGTTCCCCAATCAGTGCTTGCAAGAAAGGAGTCCTGGCGGAAATTGAACGACTTGGCGAAAATCTCCAGCCGATTTTGGTGGCTGGCTGGGTTCCCGGGTTCCCGGATACGGGTTCCCTGGTTTTGGCTCCGGGCCGATTTCGGTGGGTTCCAGGTTCCCGGGTTCCCGGGTTCCCGGTCGATCTCCTTATCGATCTCTCTATCGATCCCATTTCAAAGCATCCACTGATTAGGGTTTTTCTCCTGAGCAATTCTACTGTCCAGGGCCCGTGGAGGGCCCCAGGAGCCCGAAGCCGGCGAAGTACCTCCTGAGGGCCCCTTTTCCCCAGGACCTGTTCTGCCTCGCACGGCGAGACAGGACGAGAAAGGGGGCCATGTGCTTTCTTTTGCCATGCACCCCTGAACCGTCGGGAGCCCATCCGACACCAGACCGGCAGAGAATCCTCCCGCCCCAGATCTTCGATCATCCTCGGTCCTCCTGTCTTGAGGGGCAACGATAGGGGGGGGCGGGCATAGGGGGGGGGGATGCATCGACCTGGAATCGGTGATACATCGCCGATAGATCGGCGATAGGCCTCCGAGGACGAATCCGCACATTCCTGGGCAGGCTGGGGCTCTCGGGCCCCCATCGGCGATCAATGGGCGATGTCGGGGCTCGATTTCGTTCGTGCAGAACTGAGACCTAATTCCCCGCGCCGTGGACCGCACCTGGCGGCGAGGGCCCCGCCGTGGGGGAGGTGGAGGAGGAGGAGGAGGAGGAGGAGGAGGAGGAGGAGCAGGAGGAGCAGGAGGAGGAGGAGGAAGATGAGGAGGAGGAGGAGGAGGAGGAGGAGGAGGAGGAGGAGGAGGAGGAGGGGCCCCCCCGCAGGGGACGGGCGAGAGGGGCGTGGCGCGCGCGCCTCGCGGCCCGGCGCGCCCGCCGCGGCGTCGCCGCCGTGCAGCACGAGCAGCAGGGAGTCTTGCCCGATCCACCGGAACTCGGCCCTCTCGGGGGGGGGGGGCCTCCGACGTGGACGCCCGAGATGGGTACGGAGACGATGGGTACTCCAGATTTCGTTAAGAAAGGGAGGGGGGTCTCACTTCGGGGGGGGGGGTCTCTTCCAGGCTATCCTGGGGGGCCTGGGGGGGTCTGGGGCCTGGGGGGGTCTGGGGCCGATGTTTTGGAGGGTTCTCCCACGGGGGGGGCGTCTGACATGGCTTGTCTTGGAGGGTCCAGACCCCCTCCTTTTGATTACGAAATCTGGAGTACAATGCCCAATAGCAAATGTTGCCCCAAACCAAAACAGCGGCCGCTGTTGGGCAGGCGGCCTTCTGCCTTCTGTTGGGCAGGCGGCCGCTGTTGGACACAGGCCGCGGCGGCGCGGACAGCGAGTCTTGCCCGATCCACCGGAACTCGGCCCTCCATGGGGGGGGGCGGCCTCCGAGCCTCAGAAAGGCCCTGGGACTTGGTGGGCCCTGGAAACAGCAAGGCCGTTTTTTTACCGGTTCCGTGTTGCCGCTTTCTTGCCGGTTCCGACGCCGTCTCTTTTTGCCGGTTCCGTCGCCGTTCCTTCACGGGTTCCCGCTCCGGCTGCAATCCGGGAGCCGTTTTTGTTGCCGTTTCCGGTCGCCGTCTCTTTGCTGTTTCCATTTTCAAGGGGCACTTTTTCGGAAACGGTGAAAAAACGGCCCTGCCGCTTCCAGGGCCCACTAAGCCCTGGAATCGGCAAGGCCGTTTTTTCACCGTTTCCGAAAAAAATGTCGAAAATGAGAACGGCAAAACAACGGCGACCGGAAACGGCAAGAGCACGGCTCCAGGATTGGAACCGGAGCGGGAACTTGTAAAAAACGGCGACGGAACCGGTACAAAAACGGCTTCGGAACCGGTAAATAAACGCCACAACGGAACCGGTAAAAGAACGGCCCTGTCGTTTCCAGGGCCCACTAAGCTCCGAGCCCAGGCATGCTAGAGTGAGGTGGGGCATGTCCTCCTGCAGGCGGATCTTGGACGAGAAATCAAACATAGGGGGACAGCACACGGAGACCGCAGTCGTCAAACATCGTAGAAAACTCGGCGCCAGAGCTTTTTTGACTGGTCTTGAATATTTCTCCTGTAGAGGGACATGTCGGACTTAATGCCAGAGGCCTCCAAAATGGGCTCGGAGTAGATGGGGCTGGAGGATCGCGCCGCATCGCCGATAAATCGTTGATGCATCGGCGATGCATGGGCGATGCATCGGCGACATATGTGATGCATCGGCGACGCCGACGTGGAGAAAACCTAGCTCTGCTTCGAGCCGCATCGGTGGTGCATCGGCGATGCGGCGCGATCCTCCGACCCCATCTACTCGGATCCCATCTAGGAGGCCTAGAGACATGCTCAGACTACCCACCAAACCACTCCAACACAACCCGAAGGCCCAGACTTCGGGTGGGGGGTACGGCTTGCACATATGCTTGTTCAGTGTTCCCCAACGCCCCCCCCAATGGGCATAGAGGACAACTCTGAGCCTTCGGGTTGGGTTGGTGTGGTTCGGCGGGTGGCGGTTGCTCCTCCCCCTCCTCCCTCTCTCCTTCCTCCCCCTCCTCCTCCTCACTCCCCTCCCTCCTCTCCCCCTCCCCCTCCCCTCCCCTGCCCCTCCCCCTCTCCTCTCCTCCCTCCCCCTCTCCCTCCTCCTCCCTCCTCCTCCTGCTCCTCCTCCTCCTCCTCCTCCTCCTCCTCCCCCGCCTCCCCCTCCCCCTCCTCCCTTCCCTCCTCCCCTCCTCCTGCCTCCTCCTCCTCCCTCCTCCTCCTCCTCCTCCTCCTCCTCCTCTCCTCCTCCTCCTCCTCCTCCTCCTCATCCTCCTCCTCCTCCTCCTCCTCCTCCCCCCCTCCTCACCCTCCCCTCCCCTTTCCTCCTCCTCCTCCTCTCGAACTTATCCCTATCCCTGAGATTGACACGCCAAAAGGCGATGACAATCTTAGGGATGCACCCTCAGAAACTGAGGGACTCCCTAAGATCGCCATCGTGACGAGTCGATGCCCAACATAGGGATAGGGATAGGTTCCAGGCTGGTAAGGGCGGGCCTCCTCGGGAGGCTCAGAAGGCCCCCAGCCTTCTGCGAAGCTCCCTGAGCTTCCTTCGAGGTCACAGGTGGCCTCTTCGAAGGCCAGAGGGCCTCTGAGAAGCCCTCCGGCCTCGTTAGAAAGCAACCCCTCTCACGTACTGACTGATGCTGGGTCCTCGGGACAACTGCGTAAACGGACACATGTCAGCCAGCGTCTTGCAATATGTGCGGCGCAATCTAGGTGCAATCAAATGGGTGCAATCTAGGTGGTGTAATCTAGGTGGCGCAATCTAGCGCCTACAGGTCAACGCAATCAAGAGCAACGCAAGCAAAAACAATTCAACAAACTGCGAAGCAATTCAAACCCGCGCTCCGAAGGCCACGATCACACGTGAAAAAGATGAGTTCGCGCCGCAAGCTTCTGAGACGGCCCAAGCAGGCAACCAAGGCAACCAAGACGGCCCAGATGCCTCGAAGACTGCCCACGACGATCCAAGAAGTCACATGACTGACCCAGTGACCCTAGAGGCTTTCCTGATGGCGCCAGTACAGCCCAATATAGCCCCTAGACAGCCAAGGGCAGCCTTGCGAGAGCCCCGGCTGGCTCAAGAGGGACCTCAGAGAGACCCAAGACAGCATTAATAGGGCCTTACCACGACGCAATACGGCGCCCACACCGCCCTACGGGGGCTCCAAGTGACCCCAGAACGCCGGAGATGCTCTGAAGATGACCCAGCTGAGTCCCGAGAGTGCCCCAGCACGGCCCGAACTGGTTCCAGAAACTCTCCCAAACCGCTACACCTCACGAAAGCTCCAATACGGCACATATGAACTCCATGGGGCGCCTCCAGTACGAGTATACGAACATGTACCGTCTCCGTCCTCGCCCCCACCACCAGCATCATGCTCCGTCCGTTGATCCTCCTACTGTGCCCCAGGTTGGGCCCAAGGAAATCCAAGATGGCCCCGACACGGCCGAGGTGCTACATGTGACGGTGTCGCCCTCTCCCCTTCTCCTCAGCATCATCAGCCGATCCGTCCCTTCATCCTCCTTCTCCGCCA
>CAUYUJ010014631.1:158894-173894 GCA_963575745.1 Prorocentrum cordatum
TCCTCCTCCTCCTCCTCCTCCTCCTCCCTCCCCCGTCCCGACCTCTCCGAGGCCGCGCCCGACCGTGTTGGTCAGAGGGCGGATGCCCACCAGGGGCGGGAACCGCGAGGCGATGTGTCCTCCATTACCCTGGACTGGTTGATCTTTGGATGCAACGTCTGGGAGGCCCTTGTAAGACCGACTCGAAGCTATTGAAGGGGCCCAAGGACACACCTTTCACACAAAAAAATGAATCCCGAGATTCCCGAGCTTTTCTTACATGTTCTGGGTTTTCGTCGTTCCCCCCACTTTCCATATTGTCCCACACTTTCCTGGGAATCGGGGATGAATTGTGTCTGTGTGTTTTTCTCCTCCTGAGCTGCAGTAGTCCCGATTCAGGGGCCGTTGAGAACAGGGCCCCCGAATGCTCCAGGGGCCCCTGGGACGGCACAGGAGGGTCCCACGATGGGGTCCGAGAAGGGCAGTACGAAATGACATCTCGAATCTTTCCCGCCGCGATGGCCCCAAGCTCCCCAGTGAAACCCCGAGGCGCCGTCAAGAGGCCCACAGAGACTTCCAAGAGGCCCCCGAGAGGGCCCTCCAAAGGGCCCCCGAGAGGCATCCCGAGAACGCCTCATAGGGATCGCCGAGGCACCCGGCCCACACGCCAGGCAGGGTGGCACGACGCTTGACGGCTTCACTGCTGTGGGGCTCGGCGGAATGACGCGAGCCTCTGGACGAAGCCCAGGTGAAGTCCATGACGAAGAGCGGGACCATCGGCCAGAATAGGGCGGCCTACAGCTGCAAAGTGTGGGGGAACCGAAGCGTACCGACGCCGCTGCTCCCCGGAGCGTTCCCCCCGGGGTGCGTTCTCACAAAAAATTCGAGGCGACTCCCGCCGTGGCGACGAGGGCCTCCCGGGAGGCCCAACAAAGGCAAACGCGAGGCCAGGGTAGCATTAGGTCGGGCATGTCCCCCTACAGGCGGATTTTGGACGATTCAAAGTTTAATCAAAATTGCGCAAAAAAAGAATCGAACAATCGTCCCAACACTGTCTCTTCTATGCTCAAATATTCATCCTGTAGAGGAATATACAGGCGCCAATGCTGGATCCAGCATATCAGGGACTGCAATCGATCTTCACGGCGGGGAGCAGGAGGAGGAGGAGGAGGAGGGAGGAGGGGGAGGAGGAAGAAAGGAGGGGCAGGAGGGATGAGGGGAGGAGGAGGAAGAGAGGAGGAGAGAGGAGAACGAGGAGGAGGAGGAGGAGGAGGAGGAGGATGAGAACGAGGAGGAGGAGGAGGCGGAAGAGGAGGAGGAGGAGGAGTAGGAGGAGGAGGAGTAGGAGGAGGAGGAGAACGAGGAGCAGGAGGAGGAGAACAGGGGAGGCAAACCACGCACGGCGCTGCCGTGCCAGCGCCGCCCTGGCCCGCGGCTCCTCGCTGCTCACGCCGCCTCTAAGCCTGCGGAGGCCGCTCCGCAGAGGGGGGGGGGACAGAGAGCGGCGTGCTCACGTCGAGATGACCCAGATCTCCGACGATGTGCTTTTACCAAAATGTCAAAAATAATGTTGCTGCGATTTCGACCTCTGGGGGCCGCTTTCGCGCTGCAGGGCACTCAGCAAGGGGCCCGGGACGAACAACTGCCCCCCGGGGGGGGGCCGGGACTTCTGGTTCCGCGCATTGAGAAAATCCTGGCGAAGGACATGAAAAGATGAAGTTGGGAATACTGCAGTGGTGCGCATCCTGGAACTCCCTATGGGGCCACGAACCGTGTGAGGGGTGTGCAGAAATGGGTGGCGGGGCCACATGTGGTCACATCCACTGGGGCCTTCGTTGGAATCCCCATGGGGCCACGACCCGTGCGAAGGGTGTGCCGAAATGCGCGGCGAATGCATGTGGTCACAACCTCTGGGGCCTTCGGTGGAGCTCCCTTTGGGGCCACGAACCGTGTGAGGGGTGTGCCGAAATGGGTGGCGGGACGCATGCGGTCACAACAACTGAGACCTTCGATGGAGCTCCGATGGGGCCACGAAACGTGAGAGGTGTGCCGAAACGGGTGGCGGCGAAGCATCTTGTCACAACCGCTGGGGCCTTCGGTGGAGCTCCATTTGGGGCCACGAAGCGTGTGAGAGGTGTAGGGGAGCTCCATACGGGGCGGCGAACCGTGCGTGGGGTTTGCCGAAAATGGGCGCGGGACGCATGTGAACGCAACCACTGGGGCCGTCGGTGGAACTCCCGATGGGGCCACGAACCGTATGACGGGTGTGCCAACATGGGCGCGGGACGCATGTGACCGCAACCATTAAGGCCTTCGGTGGAGCTCCAGTTGGGGCAACGAACCGTGTGAGAGGTGTACCGAAATGGGCGCGGGACGGATGTCAACGTAGCTACTCGAGCCTTCGAGTGAACACCCCTATGAGGTCACGAAACGCGTGAGGGGAATGCCGAAATGGGCGCGGGACGCTTGTGAACGCAACCGCTGAGGCCTTCGGTGGAGCTCCCGATGGGGCCACGAGCCGTGCGAAGGGTGTGCAAAAAATGGGCGCAAGACGCATGTGAACACAACCGCTAGGGCCTTCGGTGGAGCTCCCTATGGGGCCACGAACCGTGTGAAGGGTGTGCAGAAATGGGTGGCGGGGGCGCATGTAGCCACATCCACTGGGGCCTTCGGTGGAACTCCGATGGGGCCACGGACCGTGTGAGGGGTATGCCGTAATGCGCGCGGGACGCATACAACCGCAACCACTGGGTATTCGGTAAAGCTCCTGATGGGGCCACGAACCGTGTGAGGGGCGCGCCGAAAAATGGCGCGGGACGCATGTGAACGCAACCGCTGGAGCCTTCGGTGGAGCTCCCTATGGGGCCACGAGCCGTGTGAAGGGTGTGCCGAAATGGGTGGCGGGACGCATGTCAACGCAACCACTGGGGCCTTGGGGGTGGAATTCCCTATCGGGCCACGAACCGTGTGCGGGAGTGCCTGCCTGAATGCGCGCGGGACGCATGTGACCGCAACCACTGGATCTTTCGGTGGAGCTCCCTGTGGGGCCACGAACCGTGTGAGGGGTGTGCCGGACATGGGCGCGGGACGCATGTGAACGCAACCACTGGGGCCGTCAATGGAACTCCCTTACGGGGCCACGAGCCGTGTGAGGAGTGTGCCCGAATGGGCGCGGGACGCATGTGAACACAACCACTGAGGTCTTCAAGAGAGCTCCCTACGGGGCCACGAACCGTGTGAACGGTGTGCCTAAATTCTCGCGGAACGCATGTGAACGCAACTGCTGGGTCCTTCGGTGGAGCTCCCTATGGAGCCGCGAGCCGTGTGAAGGGTGTGCCAACATGGGCGCGGGGCGCATGTGAACGCAACCACTGGGGCCTTCGAAAAAGATCCCTATGGGGCCACGAACCGTGTGAGGGTTGTGCCGAAATGGGCGTGATGATGATGACGACGACGATGATGATGATGCTGATGATGATTATGATGATGATGATGGTGATGATGATAATGATGATGATGCTGCTGATGATGATGGTGATGATGATGATGCTGATGCTGTTGCTGCTGCTGCTGCTGCTGATGATGATGATGATGATGATGATGCTGTTGTTGATGCTGATACTGATGATGATGATTGTGATGATGATGTTGATGGTGATATTGTTGACGATGATGGTGATGACGATGATATCCATGATGATGGTGACGACGATGATGGTGATGATGATGATGATGATGATGATGATGATGATGATGATGATGATGACGATGATGATGAGGAGGAGGAGGAGGATGAGGATGCGGAGAGCAGAGGCAGGGTTGTGAGGATTGGTGAGGGCAGCTGGAAGAGGGGAGGAGGAAAGAGGGGGGAGGGGAAGGGGAAGGAGGGAAGCATGAAAGAAAGCAGCTCGGGGCACTGTCCCTTTAAAACAAGGACCCAGCACCACAAGATGGTCGGGAACAAAAATATCGGCGGCCGTCTGGGGAGAGCGCAAAGCTCACGTCACGATGGCGCAGGAGTTGGCTTCTGACACCGCCCACCCCCAACCCCGATCGGGGAACTTCAACTGACCATCTCATTGGACGCCCGACTTATCTGGGACAACCGTGGTCTGGGGTAACTCCTGTTTGGGCCCACGAGGCACGAACCCGTAGCTACCCGTGACTGCCCCCACCCCTGGTGATTCGGGAGGGTTTGCCGCCCGAACTGTCCGGGACAACTGCGGTCCGGGGTAACTCGGGTCGGGCCCCCGGGACGCGAATCTGCAGCTGCCCCTAACCGCCCCAGGCCCGAGGACTCGGGCATATCGACCTCAGTCAGATGCTTCCAGCTACGTAAGGAGAGGACCCTTCATGGCTGGAAACATCTTCGGGGGGTCTTCGGGGCGTCCGGGGTCGGGCCCCCCCCCCGCGAGGGCCCCCCCGCCACGCGATCGGGGAACGTCCCCGGACCCCCGGACGCCAGGCATTTTTCTTAACGTCGACCCCCGAGCTCTCGACCCACTCCCCAGGACCGCCTTTTCATCCTGAACAGTTTTTTGACGGTCCCGCGGGCCGGTGAGGGCCCCCAGAGGCCGAAGATCAAGAAAAACCTCTCGGGATTTTCCCATGACTCGAGGGTGTCTGGGGAGAGGGGCCCCCCTCCCCACCCGATGAGGGAACGCCAACCGACCACCCCGGCGAGTTCGGCCATAGGCCCCGCTGGGGCCCAAGGGATCGGTGCCCGCGCTCCCCCCCTGGCCAAGACTCGGCGATGGGCAAACCTCCCTTTAATAACCACCCTTCAGCGAGAACGGCCTTGGAGCGAAACCGACGGACCTGGACCCCCAAAAATGACGGCCGCGACGCCCTCTCGCGAACCGAAAACGGCCAATTCGCTGATCGACGTGTCAGGGCAGGAGGTCTATCAACCTCCGGAAGACACTCCAGGGCGAACGCGCCGACCATGGGCACCGAGGGTGGGCCTGGCCGGGATCGGCGGGGGGTTCAGGGCTGGACCCAGAGACGATTTGTTCTGTGTTTTGCAATCGTTTTGTCTTTCGTTCTGCTGTACCTGTTTTCCTGCACCGGCCCCCCAAAACAAAAAAACAACACATAACGCAGCCGAAGTCCAGCAAACCAGCGTTTAGGTCCAGCCCTGGAGGTGGTCAGGTGAGCGACGAGCAAAAAGGGGAGGGGTCTCACGCGAGATGGCGCAGCGATCTTACGCAGCGGCTTGCGCGGGCGGCCCGAGCGTCACGCCACACTTGACGCAAGGGCGCTCACGCGCGACCTTACGCGGACAGCTTGCGCGCCAATGTCGGCGCAGACGACCGACCCTGTTTTTTTGCGCCGCTCAGGTGAGGCCACCCGACCCAAAACGAAGCCAGGACGAGGAGAACAACATCTGGTGAGGACAAATCGAGCATCTCTGAGATCGGGCGGCTCAAGAGGATGTCTCAGGCGCCACGGCCTCCTCAGAGCGTTCTGGAACGCTCTGAGAACGTTGCGGAACGCTCCGGGAACGGATCTGTCCTCGGCCTATAGAACCACCCGTCCCCCGACCGATTCCTCTTCCGCGTTTCGGCATCCGAGGGGCCTTGCCGGGCCCTGGGGCCAGCATCAGCGGACCCGGGGCGAAAAGCCGACCCCCAGGAAGAGAGCCGAGAGCACTGGGGCGCGGATTGAAAACATCCCTTCGCCGGCCTGAGTTTTGTGAGGGGGCCGAAGGACACAAATAGATACACACAAATAATAATATTCCATATGTTTCCATATTTTCTGGGGTTTTGTCTTCCCCCCCATTTCCCATATTTTCCCAAATTTTCCTCGGGATCGTCGATGAATTGTGTCTGTAGACTCTGTGTGTTTCTTTCCCTCCTCAGCTGTGGCACTCACACCGCGTGGATCCTTCCAGCCTGGAGCGATCGATCGCCCCCCCCCTCGGGCAGCCGAGGGCACGCGAACGGTGCTGGCCGAGCGCAGGTGGCCTGTGGCCTTTCCCCTGGCACGCCCGCGGTGGCGTCGCCGAGCGCGAGCGGAAGCACCAGCGCGAACCCGAGCCCGAAGGTGAGCGAGCCCGAGCGCGAGCCCAAGCCCGAGTGTGAGCCCGAGCGCGAGCCCGAGCCAAAGCTTGAGCCCGAGCCCGGCCCCAAGCCCGAGCCCGAGTCCGACTCCGAGTGCGAGTCCGAGCGCCAAGTCGACGAGGCACAAACTCTCCGACCTCAGACTTGACTGGTACAAAGGGGAAACCAAGCCTGCCTCGCTTTTGACCACCCTCGCTTCCACGAGATGCCAAACGATGCCGAATTGCAGCCTGTACTGGTCAGGCCGCTGGACGAGGAGGCGCGTGGCATGGCTTGGTTTTGCCTGGAAGCGAAAGCGGGGTCGGTAATTCACGCTCTGATGGTGGGGAAACGAACTCTACACACCGACGCCTTTCCCGACCCTGCGCTGAAGTTCGCACAGGAACGCGGATTCTGGTGTATACGGGATCCTGGTGTATATATCTTTCGTGGTTTTCCCAGGACATACGGGGAAACAAGTATACACCACACCACCCCAGCGTCGTCCCCGACCCTCGAAAAGTCCTGGGATTCAAGAAACAGCCCGCCACTGGTACTGTGTACGTTCCAGCTTCCGACCTGGTGAATCGAGCCGCATCGCCAATGCATCTCGGCAGCCGGCCGTCGGGATGGAGAAAGGAGCGCTCCATGACCGAGCCGCACTGCCGGTGTGCCAGCGACGCGGCGCGATCCTCCGACCCCGTCTCTTCTCAGGGAGGTCCCCAGAGGTGGGGGAACCGAAAGGTACGGATACCGCTACTCCCCGGACCTCTCCCAGGAAGGGTTCTGACCAGCGCTTCGAGGCGAATCCAGCGGTAGCGACGAGGGCCTCCCACGAAGAAGGGGAAAGCAAGGGGAGGGTAGAGGTATGGGTACCTTTTCGAAAGGGTTCCCATACTTCTACCCTCCAATCGTTTTCCCTGGAGGTCCGAAGAGGTCCCCAGGGGCCCGAAGAGCGCCCAAACATAGCGCTCAAAACAACCTCCGAAAGCCGCGACGTCTCCGAGGACGTGCCTGAGGGTCCCAGGCGTCCGATGTCGTGCTTTTGACAAATGACGTGGCTCTGGAATCGGCAGGGCCGTTTTTTTCACCACTTCCAAACAAAATCTTGAAAATGAAAACAGCAAAACAACGGCGACCGGAAACGGCAAAAGCACGGCTCCAGGATTGGAACCGGAGCCGGAACTGGCCAACAAACGACGACGGAACTGGTACAAAAACGGCAACAGAACCGGTAAATAAACGGCAAAACGGAATCGGTAAAAAAACGGCCCTGTCGTTTCCAGGGCCCACGAAGGTCTGGACCCCTTTCATGGGACAAGCGCTTCATCCTGACTGGTCTACAATTCCAGTGCCGAACGAGTGAGGACCCCCAGACGCCGAAAATGACCACAAACCTTCCGTCATGTTTTATTTGAAAGCGAGGATGCCAGGGGCGAGGCCCCGTTTGGGCGGCATGGAGCCTTGGCTTTCTTCCTCGGCCTCCCTGGCGGCGGCATGGCTGCTTCTGGAGCCTTCGCCTCCTTCTGCTTTGCGGCCGCTGGTGGGGCCGCATCGCCAGGGGTCGCCGATGCCCCCTTCTTCCTCGCGGGAGCGTATACTTCCCACCACCAAAAGTTCCTCCTCCTCTCCTCCTCCTCCTCCTCCCCATTCCCCTCCCCCCTCCTCCTTCTCCTCCTCCTCCTCCTCCTCCTCCTTCTCCTTCTCCTCCTCCTCCTCCTCCTCCTCCTCCTCCTCCTCCTCCTCCTCCTCCTCCTCCTCCTCCTCTTCCTCCATGGTTGCCCGCTCGACCCAGGGACCACGAACAATGCAGCGACCGGAGCCCCAGACCAGTCTTGCCTGCGTCACGCTCTCGGCCAGATGGATCTGCCCTGGCCCCCAGGGCCCGGCACAGGCCGACAACGCCCGGCGGGAGAGCCTGCGACGCCAGGATCTCAGGGTCGGGGGCGGCCAAGAGGAGGGCGTCCAAGAGGGGGGGGCGCAAATCATGGCCGGCGGCCTGTGCGCGGCCCGGGGGGGGGGGGGGGGGCAGGGAGGTAATGAAATCAGAAGAGGCGCCATGAAATCTGGGGAAACATCATGGCCCCAGCCATGATATCCCCCCCCCAAGTCATCACCCCCCTCATTGCCGCCCCCGACAGGGGTGGCGTGCTTTCCCTCTCCCGGGCTGGGCGAAAGGGGGGATAGCAAAGGGCGGGTTTGAGAATCAGCTCACGCAGCTGATTTTCCTGGCGCCTCCCAGGGCCGGGAGGCGCCCATGTCTCGAGGAATGGGCCCGGCGGCGGGGCCGAGACCAGCTGCCTGCAGCAGATTTCGTACCCCCCCCTTTCCCTATCCCCCCCTTCCGTCTGGCCCGACTCTCCCGACTTCCTCTTCTTCTTCAGACCCTTCACGAGCGGCAGGTCCGCCTTCGCCACCTCGGCGACGTCCTCCAGGTCCCCCGCCTCGCTGTCCAGCTCGCTCAGGGTGTCCCCAGGGCTGTCCAGCGGCGTGCCCGGCACCGAGGACAGGTCCACGTCGCTGATGGTGTCACGCGTGCTGAGCGTCTCCCCGGCGTCGGAGATGATCTCGCTCGTGCCGGCACCCTCTGGAGCAGCACAGAACGACACAGCCCTACACTTTCGCAGACACGCTCGGACTTCTCGGATCGCCGCTTGGCCCACGGCGCGCTCCGCGCGCCGGGGAGGGGTTTCTGCGCCGATCCCAAAAATCCGCGCGGAACTCCGGGAAGCTCTGTTTGCGCAGTGGGATCTCCTTCGATTGCTGCTGTGAGGGAACGATGTACCCCCCTGGATGGGGATCTAGGTCATTCCCTGCGGGCTTCGAGGGGTGTATCCCCAACTGGGGTGGTAATTTGGTTGGGGTCTCGAAGGGGACGGGGATGGGGATGGGGGTTCGGTTAAGCGATACCGAAGCAAGGTCCCGAAGGGAGCAGGCCCTGGACCCGGGGGCAGGACCAGCTTTCGGATGGGTCAAGGGGTCCTATAGGAGGAGGAGGAGGAGGAGGAGGAGGAGGAGGAGGAGGAGGAGGAGGAGGAGGAGGAGGAGGAGGAGGAGGAGTAAGGGTCGCCTGAGCCCTTCGGAGAAACCCTCCAGCCTCGGAGGGCCCTGGAGGGCCTGGGAGGCCCTGGCCCAGACATTCAGTGCTTGGGTTAGGCAGCAGCTCCTAGAGGAAGTTTGCGCAGATACGAAAAAGTCGGCGCCGGACAGACCTCCTTTGGCAAACCACCCTTCATGAAGAACGGCCCAGGACCGAAACCGACGGTCCTGGACCCGCAGAACTGACGGCCGCGGCGCCCTCTCGCGAACCGAAGACGGCCAATTCGCTCATCGACTTGTCAGGGTAGGAGGTCTACCAAACTCTGGGTGAGGACTGACTATGGAGCCCGATTGCAAGGGTTGGGTCGGACATGTCCCCTTACAGGCTGATTTTGGATGATCAATCAAACATTTCCCCCAACAACATCAAAAATACTTTACAGAAAAATCGTCCAGAGACTATTTAAGGACTCTTCGTGAATATTCCTCCCCTATAGAGACTTCAGACTAACTGTGGACCCCGATGGCAAGGGCCGCCGAGCTGTCTTCGGACGGACTGAGCCCTACGTCAGGCCCAGCTCGGCCGAGCCCGGTGGGACCATGCTGAGGGGCAACGATAGGGGGGGACTGGCATAGGGGGGGATGGATACATCGCCGATAGATCGGCGATAGGCCTCCGATGGTGAGTCCGCACCCTCCTGGGCAGGTTGGGGCCATCGGGCCCCTGGCGGCGATCAATGGGCGATTGGGGGTCGATGCATCCCCCCCTCCGCCTATCATCCCGATCGTTGCCCCTGTCATGCCGGATGGGTCAGGCCGGGCCTCGGCCACGGATGCACCAGCGCCGATGCTGAGCGAAACCTCCCAGGGCGAGGTCGGGCGTGTCCCCCTACAGGCGGATTTTGGACGGAAGAAGATATAAACGACATCCCAAATTAACGAAAGAGTGCTACAAAGATCCTCCCCTGAACATTTGTTTGGGAATCTTTGAGTATTCCTCCTGTAGAGGGACACGCCCGACTTGATCACCAGGGGGGGCATCCTTCTCTGGGGGTGGGGGGGCTCCGAGAAACCGAGCATGGAGAACAGCAGTCGGGGCCAGCCTCCCTCCAGGCCCGTTTTGCTCCATGGCGGCCTCGCTCTCCGAGACGCCGCTGACGCCGGTGTCCGACGCGGCCGAGGACGCGGTGTCCGAGGCGCGCTTCTTGAGGTCCACCAGGTCGCCGGGCGGCCTCGGCCGTCGCCAAATGGGCAACGCAGGCGAGTCGGTGGCCTGGATGGAGATGGTCTGCACTGGAGTTTTCTCCAGGTGCCTGACGACGTGGCTGATCACCGCCGCTGCGTTCGCTATCAGGTGCTCCTCCGGCATGCTGCATCTCCCGATCTTGATCCCGATGGAGGGGCCCGCGGGTATGCGCAGCGGGGTCCCGCGCATGGCCTTTTCGATCGCCGCTTTGGGGTCTGAGACGGTCAGTCGAACGGGGATGGGAGCCTTGCGCTTCTTCTGGTAAAAGATGGTGCCAAGAATTTTCGGCATCGATTCTACAACGTTGCGGTCGCACAAGAAGAGGTCGAAGGCGTCCGCCAACGCCCGCTTGGCCTCTACAGTGTTGTAATTCTTTCGCAACTTCGTCATGCCGATCACCTTGGTCAGCCCCGGCACAGGGTGGGTCTTCAGCAGGAGCTCCTTGTACTTCTTCTGGGGGTCCTTGCAGAGGAAGCAGACCTCTGCCTTCTCGTCGTACAGGGGATGTGGCAGCGGAACCATCACTGGTCTCACCCTCCTCTTGTCCGGGATGGCGCTGAGCGAGAACAGCAGCGTCATGGTCTCGGCGCTGTCGGCGAAAAGCGGGTTCGCGTTGGCGGTGCGCTTGGCCACCAGCTGCACGAGGGCCTTCACGGCCTTCTCCAGGTGGGCCTTCTTGACCTTCAGCTTCGCGGCGGACTCGCCTGGGCGGAGGACGAGAAGAAGGGGCGCCAGGAAACTGTAAACGCACATGGCTGGATTCACATTTGAAACACTGTTTGCTCACAGCGAGTCCCCCCGGAGTATGGAGCCCAGCCAAGAGGCCCGCTTCTCGCCGCGAGCCGATGTTCTGGACGGCCTCGGGGTCCAGCGAGGGCCCCCGGTGGCCGAGACGCGCCGGCGAAACACCTCCCGCCCCAGACATGCGACGACCTGTTTTTGTTTCCAGGACGGCGTCCCTGGAAGTCCCGACCCGTTCCCCGGGACTGGCTTGTCGTCCTGAGTCGTTTCTTCATGGTCCCGAGGCCCGGCGAGAGCCCCCCCCTGGGCGGAAAATGGCCAACCTACTCCCGCCGACGCGATCGTGTCTGGGGTCAGGAGTGTTGCCGCGGCACGATGCTGCCAGGGCTCCCCGCCGGACCACGGCGTCGCCTTCTGCCGCCATCTCGCGCGGGGCACTGCGCGCCGCGCGGCCTGCGATGAGGGGCAACGATAGGGGGGGACTGGCATAGGCGCGGATGCATCGACCTTGAATCGGCGATACATCGCCGATAGATCGGCGATAGGCCTCCGACTGAGAACCCGCATCCTCCTGGGCAGGTTGGGGCCATCGGGCCCCTGTCGGCGATCAATGGGCGATTGGGGGTCGATGCATCCTCCCCTCCGCTTTTTTGTTTTTTTTCCAGCGCACGGTATTCGTTTTGTCTTTGTTCCCAGAGCGAGATGACACCACAGATGAGGAAAAAGACGAGTCTCAAATGCAACCTCTTTGCTGCACCGTACCGAGCACCCCATGCCCCTGGACCCCTTTCAAAGCAGGGAGCAACAGAACACGGGTGACACTACAACGGCAGGTTCGCGTCGTGTCGACCCCGGCGTTGGTTTTTGACACCGCAGGGATCGTTCAACCTTGAACGATCGGCCGCTGCCGCAACGTCCGATCGTTCAACATCGATCGATTCTGGGTCGCCGGCGGCGTTCAACCTTGAACGCCCGCGCTGGGGTCGCCGCTGGTCGACACGACGCAAACCTACCGTATGAGGAATAAAACGCGTCTCAAATGCAACCTCCTTGTTGCATCCCCCCCTCCGCCGATCCCCCCCCTATCGTTGCCCCCGATGCGAGCCGCGCGCAGCGGGCGCGGCACACCGGCGCGGGCGAGGCGGCAGGGGCCCGACGCGGCGGCCGCTCCGCGGGGCGGCTGCCGCCCTCGGGTGGCTCGAGCCCGCGGGGGAGGGCCGAGGAGGAGGAGAAACACTGGCGGGAGGAGAAGGAGGAGGAGGAGGAGGAGGAGGAGGAGGAGGAGGAGAAGGAGGAGGAGGGGAGGAGGAGGCAGGAGGAGGAGGAGGAGGAGAGGAAGGAGGAGGGGGGGAGGAGGAGGAGGAGGAGGGGAGGAGGAGGAGGAGAGGAGGAGGAGGAGGAGGAGAAGGAGGAGGAGAGAGGAGGGGGAGGAGAAGGAGGGGGGAGGAGAAGGAGGAGGAGGAGGAGGGAGGACGAGGGTGCGAGGAGGGGAGTTCTCCACAACCACCGCCCTGAGTCTCGGCCTTCGGCGGCTTCGGCTGGCGGCAGACACGTCTGCGTTCGCGCCTCCGCAGGCCGCCGGGGTAGGAGGGGGGCAAAGACACCTCCTCCTCCTCCTCCCTCCTCCTCCTCCTCCTCCTCCTCCTCCTCCCTCCTCCCTATCCGCCCTCCTTCCTCCTCCTCCTCCTCCTCCTCCTCCTCCTCCTCCTCCTCCTCCTCATCCTGCTCATCCGACTCCGCCTCCGCCTACGCCTCCTGATCTCGGCCTCTACATGGAGGCCCGTCCGCAAGAGACCTTCCACAAGAAACGCAACCCTGAGACCCCAGGACTTCAATGTATTTTTTGGGGGGAGCGTCACGCTTTCCACCGCAACCATCGAAACCCAAGAAACCCGAGGCACCCTGGAGGCAAGCAGGGTGTTTCTTGGCATGGGTCTCCACTGTATCCGCATCCACCGCCTGCCGAGAACCCCGAAGATCGAGCCCCCAGGCGGCGGTCGTGAAGAAGTCCCCGCCCCCGAGAGTGTCGAGAGTCGAGTAGTCGAGGACTAGAGGGATGAGGATCGAAACCCAGACCAGACCTCGTCGACGTCCAGAAGGCTCCTTCTGGGCGGGGGTCTCCAGACCCCATGGAGACCCCATCTTTCTGGGAAAAGCTCCCTGGCCTCATCTCGAAGTCAGGCGAACTCTTGATCATGGAGACCCTGTGTGGAGGCTGCTTGGCGGGGCCTTCCCCGGGGGGTGGGAGCCCCCCTCTGTGGATGCCTCTGGGGACGCGGCGGCAGGAGGTGGGGGCGCAGCTCGGGACCGACTGCAGAAGACGCCCGAGGGGACACGGGCCTCTTCCCCATACGGTAGGTTCGCACGGCGTCGGCGCGCACGAAGGTTTGTGTCACCGCGTCGATCGTTCAACCTTGAATCGATCGAGGCCCCGATCGTTCAAGGTTGAATTCAGGCGCGTCCACTGGCAGCACCGTGTCCATCGGTGCTTCCGCGTCGCAGAATTCAACCTTGAACGCCCTCGCTGGCGTCGCTGGCGTACCAACGCCGCACGAACCGACCGTAGCTGCCACCGTGCCGCTGGGCAGTGAGTGGGCGTGTCCCCAGGTCCTTGGCCCGATCCCCAGGAGCCTCCGTCGTGACTCCTGAGGATAGGCGGCGAGCCAGGGGGGGAAGTGAGAAGGGGCGTACCTTCTCAGAAGGCTCGGAAGTCCCCCGGACTTCTGAGAAGTTTTCTAAGCCTTCCCCGAAGACACAAAAAACTTCTCAGAAGGCGCGAGGGCTTCTGAGAAGTCCCGCCGCCTTCTGAGAAGGCCTTCTCCTTCTCACTTCCCCCCCTCGCTCGCCGCCGAGAGGAGCTCATGAGGGGCCCGGAGCCCAGATGGCCAGAACTTTCAGGGTTTCCCGCGGTTTCCCTGGGGCTTGGCGCGTGGTGGCGCGTGCCTTTTTCGGGCCCAGGGGGGGCCTGCAAGACGACCCAAAAACGCCCCCAGAACGGTCCATGAGGGCACCGAGCAGCCGAACGATCGCTCCAGGACGCCAAAGATGGCCCCAAGATGGCCTCAGGAACCTCCCAGACACCCAAAGAGGCCCCCAAGAAGCCTCCCAAGCGGGTCCCAAAAAGTCAGAATCATGTATTTGTCGTAAGTGTTTGCAGGATGTTGGCGTTGTCACCATTCCGATGTCCCCGCTCTCGCGGGAGCCCGTTCGTTTATTCGGGCCGATCGCGCGCGTGATCGGGGGGGGTCCGTCGCGCCGATCACGTCACGGCGGGGGTGCGCTTGCGGTGCTGCAACATGCAAGCAAGCACTGCAGTAGTAGTAGTAGTAGTAGTAGTAGTAGTAGTAGTAGTAGTAGTAGTAGTAGTAGTAGTAGTAGTAGTAGTAGTAGTAGTAGTAGTAGTAGTAGTAGTAGTAGTAGTAGTAGTAGTAGTAGTAGTAGTAGTAGTAGTAGTAGTAATAGTAGTAGTAGTAGTAGTAGTAGTAGTAGTAGTAGTAGTAGTAGTAGTAGTAGTAGTAGTAGTAGTAGTGTAGTAGTAGTAGTAGTAGTAGTAGTAGTAGCAGTAGTACTGGTAGTAGTAGTAGCAGCAGCAGCAGCAGCAGCAGAGTAGTAGTAGTAGTAGTAGTAGTAGTAGTAGTAGTAGTAGTAGTAGTAGTAGTAGTAGTAGTCGTAGTAGTAGTAGTAGTCGTAGTAGTAGTAGTAGTAGTAGTAGTAGTAGTAGTAGTAGTAGTAGTAATAGTAGTAGTAGTAGTAGCAGCTGCAGCAGCAGCAGCAGTAGTAGTAGTAGTAGTAGAAGTAGTAGTAGATGTACTTGTTGTTGTAGGAGTAGTGGTGGTAGTAGCCGTAGTAGTAATACGATTACTGGCTGTAGTAGTAGCAGCAGCAGTGCTAGCCGCAACCGTGGTAGTAGCAATAGTAGTCGTAGTAGTAGTGGTCGTAGTAGTCGTAATT
>CAUYUJ010014631.1:178894-246394 GCA_963575745.1 Prorocentrum cordatum
TAATCTTTCGGCCGCCTTAGAAGCCAGAACACTACCACCA
The DNA here is from genome assembly GCA_963575745.1 of Prorocentrum cordatum. Taxonomy (NCBI): domain Eukaryota; class Dinophyceae; order Prorocentrales; family Prorocentraceae; genus Prorocentrum; species Prorocentrum cordatum. The sequence continues at coordinate 178,935 of CAUYUJ010014631.1, forward strand.
TCACCGAGATCGGGATGGTCTTCCCTCTGTGGAGGCACACCGCCGATTTGGCGTTGGTGTCTACTCCAGATTTCGTAATAAAAGGGAGGGGGTCTGGACCCTCCAAGACAAGCCATTTCAGACCTCCCCCGTGGGAGAACCCTCCAAAACATCGTCCCCAGACCCCCCCAGGCCCTCCAAGCTAGCCTGGAAGAGACCCGCCCCGAAACGAGACCCCCCTCCCTTTATTACGAAATCTGGAGTAACCCCTAGGCCTGCGACATCAGGAGACAGCAACACGCGCCCACGGGCCTGCGGTCACCCTCCTGCGTGAGCGGCCTCAGGAGCTGCTCCAGCCCCCTGCTGCCGCCGATGCTGGCGCTGACGTGGCACAGATATCTCGGCGGGGAGGGGAGGAGGAGGAGGAGGAGGAGGAGGAGGAGGGAGGAGGAGGAGGAGGAGGAGGAGGAGGAGGAGGAGGAGGAGAGGCAGGAGGAGGAGGAGGAGGAGGAGGAGGAGGGAGGAGGAGGAGGAGGAGGAGGAGGAGGAGGAGGGAGAGGAGGAGGAGGAGGAGGAGGGAGGAGAGGAGGAGGAGGCGAGAGGGAGGAGGAGGAGGAGGAGGAGGAGAGGGAGGATGGAGGAGGAGGAGGAGGAGGAGGAAGAGGGAGGAGGAGGAGGAGGAGGGAGGAGAGAGGAGGAGGAGAGAGGAAGAGGAGGAGGAGGAGGAGGAAGAGGAGGAGGAGGAGGGAGGGAGGGAGGCAGGAAGGGAGGTAGGGAGGGATGGAGGAGGAGGAGGAGGAGAGAAGAAGAAGAAGAAGGGCCCGGACCGCCAGAGCCCCTCCAAGCGCGTCGCTAAGTGCGGAAGCATGGTCTGACGAGTTCGGCCCCGTGAGGCCCTGCTCCAGCTCGGGGGAGGCGACGTCGCAGAATACAAGCTGAGGGAAAGTGGTCCTCGGAAGGGGTTGGGAGCGCAAGGGTCCACGCATTGAACACCGAGGGGCAAGGGGGGGGAAAGGAAAGCAGGAGGTGGTGGCGGAGCGAGGAGCGCGGCGGCCTCATCCTCGCTCCTCCTCCCCCTCCTCCGCCCAGTCGCTCAGTCCGCGCGCGCGCGCCTGACCACGCCGTCGAACATGAGACGATCGGACTGCCTGCTCAGCTCGAGCTGGAAAGCGCTGAACATGAGGTAGACGCGGTTCGAGAAGTCTTCGATGCGCTGGCGGGAAGGGACGAGTGAGACACATTTGCTCTGGCAGTCAGCTCTGCCACGGCCGACGAGCCGCTCACCCTTCGCCTCCTCTTCCTCCTTGTCATCATCCTTCTCCTCCTCGTCCTCATATTTCAGTGCAGCATTGTTGGAGAAGGGTGCATGACAATCATGAGATGATACCGCGAAACCTCACCAGCTGGACGCGCGCACACCGCGTGCGAAAGCGTCTGGTCAACATGAACTGAGCCTACAAACCTATTGTTTCCTTTTGTTATTGTCCTCCTCTGCATATTCCACTTTCTTTTCCTCCTGATTCTCCTCCTCCTCCTCTTTCTTGTCCTCTTGTTCCTGCTCCTCCTCTGTCCGTCTCCTTTCGCTACGTATTTCCTGCTCTTTCTTCTTGTCCCCTTCCTCCTCCTACTCCACCCTCCTTCTCCTCCTCCGCGGCGCACGCTCGGGATTCGGCCTCCCGCCCAGTGGCAGGCCAGAAGGACAACTGACCTGTCACTGGGACGCCTCTGGGTCCCAGTGGCAGGCCGACCTCGGCACATTCGCCAAGGACGTGCTCCGGATAAGGATGCGTGCTTCCGGCAGCGGGTCAGTAGGCATGGGCGTCGCATGACGGGGGAGCGACAACATCGGGGGCGGCCAAGAGGGGGGCGTCCACGAGGGGGGGGTGCAAATCATGGCCGGCGGCATGAGCGCGGCCCAGCGGGGGGCCGAGGGACGTCACGAAATCCGAAGAGGCGCCATGAAGTCGGGGGAAATGTCATGGCCCACGCCATAATATCCCCCCCCCAGTCATCACCCCCTTCTTTTCCGCCCCCGACAAAAGAAGGGGGGAGAAAGGTGCACACTCCGGGCCGTCAACGCCCTTCTGTGGGCGTCCCTCGGAAGGCCCTGGTAAATCGGCCCATTCCTCGGCGACCTGGTCCCCTTGGAGGGCCCGGGTAAACTTGCCCCAGGTCCCTTGGAAGGGCCCTTTTGCAGCCCTCCCCGCTCCAAAAAAAAAAACTTTCCCCGGTAAACTGGTCCGTTCCCCCGGTGAGCTGGTCCACTCCCGGGCGGGAGGTTCTGAGGGTTCCTTGGCAGCTGCTCATGTGCCCCTCGGCAGCTTGTCAGGCGCCCCTTGGCAGCTTTCAAAGTGTTCCCCGACAGCTTTCCAGGCGCTCCTCGGCAGCTTTTCAGGAATTCATGGGCATCTTTTCAAGCGTTCCGTGGCCGCTCCTCGGCAGCTCTTCAGGCGCTCCTCGGCCCTTGGCAGCTTCCAAGGCGCTCCCTCGCAGCGTTGTAAAGCGTTCCTCGGCAACTTGTTAGTGCTCCTTGGCATTTGTTCAAGCGTTCCGTGGCCGCTCCTTCGCAGCTCTTCAGGCGTTCCTTGGCAACTTCGAAGGCACGCCTGGGCAGTTTTTAAAGCGCTCCTCAATGTCATTTGGCAGCTTGTAAAGGGCTCCTTGACAACGTGTCAGGCACTCCTTGGCAATTGTTCAGCCGCTCCTTGACAGCTTGTTAAAAACGCTCCGTGGCATCTCTGAAGGCGCTCCCTGGCGGTTTGTATGACGCTCCTTGGCACCTGCTCAAGCGTTCCTCGCCAGCTTTGGAAGCGCTCGCTGGCAAAGTTTAAAGCACTCCCTGGCATCCTTTGGGGCGCTCCTCACGGAGCAGATTTGGGACTCCCTCGTAGCAGTCTTGGGGGCCCCCTTGGGCCGTGGCTGGGCCGTTGTCCTTGAACTGGTTACTGCTGCCTGCTGCTGCCTCTTCTGATGCTGGGCGGCCGCTCGCCAGGTGCGTGCCTCGCCACGCCCGCGCGGCGGGCGGCGAGGTGGAGACGGGCCCGGCGTCGAGGCCGATGCAGGCGGAGGGGGAGAAGGAGGAGGAGGAGGAGAAGGAGGAGGAAGAGGAGAAGGAGGAAAGGAGGAGGAGGAGGAGGAGGTCTCTAAGGCCGTCTTGTAAGCTTCTTGGGTTACCCTGTGGGCGCACACTCGCTCGTCGACGTCTTCGTGGCGCAGGCCATCACGAGGAGGAGCAGGATGGAAAGAGGGGGGGGGAGGAGGAAGAGGAGGAGGAAGAGGAGGAGGAGGAGGACGAGGAGGAAGAGGAGGAGACGGAAGAGCAGGAGAAGAAGGAGGAGGAAGTGGAGAGAGGAGGAGGAAGAGGAGGAGGAAGAAGAGGAGGTGGAGGAGGAGGAAAACGAGGAGGCGGAAGACAAAGAGGCGCGTCGGACCACGAGGAAGATCGATGAGGAGTGAGGGGGGACGAGGGAGGAGAGGGAAGCTGGAGGACGCAGGGCCTTTCTCGTCGTCGCCCTTCGTCGTCGTCGTCGTCGTCAGTCTTTAAGCGTCGTCGTCCTCGTCCTCGTCCTCGTCGCCACTTGTTCTGGTCGTCGGTCGTCGGCCGCCACCGCCGACGCGTTCTCTCACGCGCGCACACGGCCCACCAAAGAGGTGAGGACGGGAGGAGGGGAATCGGGAGAAGGGTCGGATGGGGGAGAATGAGGAGGAGCACGAGGGACAGAGAAAGATGAATCACTCCTATAGAGACGCGATCGCCGCATTGGGACTGCCTTGGGTTCCTGCGGGGTAGTATCGGTAACCCACTGGAGCTCTCATGGGGCCCTCTGGGGCCGTCTTGGGGTTTGCGTGTCAGTCGTAGGGACTTTTGGCCGTCTGGCCCGTCCTGAGTCGTCTAGGAGCCCTCTTGCACCGTTCTGAGGTCGATGTGGAAACATTTGCATGTAGTTTTCGAGCGCATCTTCACTGATCGCTGTCATCCGTTGCGGACGTTAACACAAGGAGGAGGGGGAACGTGGGACGAGGAGGAGGACCAATGAGAAGTAAGGGGGGAAATATGATGATGATGATGATGATGATGATGATGATGCTGATGATGATGATGATGATGTTGATGATGATCATGATGATGATAATGTTGATGATGATGATGACGATGATGATGGTGGTGATGATGTTGGTGGTGATGATGGTGATACTGGTGATGATGACGCTGGTGATCAGGCTCACGATCGTGATGTTGCCGACGAATAGCACAACGATGATGACGAGTGTGATGATGATGATGATGCTGATGATGATGATGATGATGATGAGGATGATGATGCGCATGGTGATGCGGGGGCTGGAATGAAGATAAAGAGGAGACGAACGAAGGCGAAAATGGTTGTCACATGTGACGCCTGTTTGCCCCCAATGTTTGAGGAAGTCTCTTGGCCGTTGCCGTCGGCGGTCTCGGAAGCTTGGGGGGAGGAGGAGGGGAAGGAGGAGGAGGAGGAGGAAGAGGAGGAGGGGGAGGAGGAGGGTGGAGGAGCAGCTTCCTGCGATAAGCATAACACTCGAATGGCCCTCGGCCCACTCCGCTGCCGCGCCGGGGCTATGGGAGCTGAAGGGCCGTGCCGCCCGTGTTGCTGCGGATGCTGGGCTGTCTCTCGGGGGCCTGGGGCAGGACTGTTGGGGGCCTCTTCGGCCCTCCTGAGGGCCTCTTCGGGGCCTGTCCGGGGCGCCCCAGGCGCCTCTGAGAGGCTATCGGGCCATCTGGGAGCGGACAATTAGTTCAACATGGGGCTCTCCCTGCGGGAATCCTCTTGTAAAGGTTTCAAATGCAACGTGGTGTACGTGTTGCCTGCATGGCGATACGTCCTGCCTGCATTGTGCGCACGATAGACGCAATGTCTGGGCTTTTGTTGTGTACGGCTCGCTGGCGTGTCGTACGCCAGGTGTGCCCGTGTTGATACTTTGTGCGCACGTTCTGTGCACGCTGTAGACAATGGCAAAACCTTACTTTACGCATGCATGTTGTATGCCCTTCGCTTGCGTGTCGCACGCACCCCTCGTGCTTGAATACGTGTCGTGCACGGGTCGTGTACTTTCCATATACGTTTCGTATACGTGTTGGATAACTCTTCCACGCCTTTGATACGTGTGGCGCCCGATTGTCGCGACCGTGTCGTATGCTGTGCCTGATGCGTGTTTGGGTCGTCTCGCATACGCTTCGCAACAACGCTTAACAAAATTGATGCAATACGTGTGCTACGCGTGTCGGGTCTGTCTCGGGTCCATGCTGTGCGCGTTTCGTCGACGTTCAAGGTGCGTTTTTCTTACGTCCTGTATACGTTGTGTGTACGTGCAGGGAGTGTTCGGGACCGTACTGGAAACGTTTCGTGCACGTCCCACGCAAGTGTCGTGCATGTCGTAAACGTTGTCCGTGCTTTGCGCGTTCGCATACATTCCGTAGACGTACTGCGTACGTTCCAAATGCGGTTCGCATACACACTTCATGCGTTGCGTAGGCGTGCCATACACGGTCGCCCGGTTTAGTGTGCTTTGCGAATACGTGTCGCGTGCGTTCTGCGTCCGTTTCGTATGCGTACAATACATGTGTCGTACCCACTCGCATATGCGTCCCAAATTTCCGTCAAACAAAATTTCGGAATCATCCAAATACGAACCATTCGTTCTTCGTTACACATGCGCTGCGTAGGCGATCTGATTCGCTTCACGTACGTTTAATGTATTGTAGTTTCCGTGTCACAGACGCTCCATACATGTATCCTGTTATTGACGCTTACGTTTCACCAACAATTCAAATCAACAACATAAACGTTTATGTATGCTCACTTTGTAGTGGTATTGCTTCTACACTTGTTGTCATGAGTATACCTAATTGGACAAATACCATCAGCACTACCACGCGCACCGATTGATACGTTTCCCGCTGGCTGTTTGGAGAAACTGAATGGTTGCACAGAAGCCTACTAGTTCGGTTGTCAGACCGTTCCAGGACGACCCCGTTCGAAACACTCGCCATCGTAACGCCCGCAAGCCTCGCGGGCTCTCCCATGGGTTGACTCGCTCGGATGTACCACGCCCTGTAGCACCGCTGAAAAATAAAAATACACAAAAGCGCATTGCGATGTTGTTATATGATATTATTATATTATATTAATATTATAGTATAGTAATGTATCCTTAATGTGATATAATAATATTATTATAACAAAGCAACAAATACTGTGTACTATTTTAAGTTATCAGATCCATTCTAAATAGTGGAACAGTGTTCAACACTCGCACGTAGTAATCCATTGCATGAACCATATACTGCACTGTTCTAACATACGAACCCAATGATTACAACTGCGTGCACGCTAACATACACGCACACATACCTAAGGACTACAATGCGTATATCGTAAACGAACATATACACTAATCAAACCCGACACCTCGACACGCCTGCCCACCCAACCGCCCGAGCCCGCACCCGCGCCCACAGGGGGGGGCCGAGGGGGGCGGAACGGGCGAAAACCATCTGGATTAACTTTGAAAAAACCCACTGCCCCCGAGAGCCATTTCCTCTTCCTCACTTTTTTCTTTTTTCCACTCACCCTCGCTGGTGCCCGTCCTGCAGTCGGCGCCCCGCTGGCCGACTCGCAGAGCCCCCCGCTCCGCCTCTTCAAAAGAGAGCGCTTGAAGAACCTCAGCTCCTCCTCCTCCTCCTCCTCCTCCTCCTCCTCCTCCTCCTCCTCTCCTCCTCCTCCTCCTCCGCCACTCCCCTTTACTCTTCCTCCTCCTCTTGCTCGTCCCTCCTGCCCGTCCTCCTCCCCTTCCTTCTCCTCTTCCTCCTCCTCCTCCCCTACCTCATCCCCCCCCCCTCCCCCCCTATCGTTTCCCTCCTCGCCTTCCTCCCCAATCCCCTTACCCCTCCTCCTCCCCCCCCCCTCCTCCTCCTCCTCCCCCCCCTCCTCCTCCTCCCCCTCGTCCTCCTCCTCCTCCTCCCCCATCATCCCCCTACTCCTCCCAACCCTCATCTCCCTGCCCCTAGTCCGCGCGGGCCCGGCTCTGCCGCGCGCGGTCGGCCAAGGAGAGCCTCGGCTTCTTCGCCGGGGGAGCCTCCTCCTGCGGAGCGGGCGCGGACGGCCCCGCCTCCGCAGGCACGGCCACGCCCTGCTCCCGGGGCGCGCTCACGGGCACGGCCACGTCCTGCTGGCGGGGCAAGCAAGACGGACGAGGGGGTTGGGGAGGAGGAGGAGGAGGAGGATGAGGAGGAGGAGGACGAGGAGGAGGATAAGGAGGACGAGGATAAGGAGGAGGAGGAGGAGGAGGAGGACGACGACGAGGAAGGCGAGGAGGAAGATCGACGAGCAAGGATGGATGGGGGTAGGAGGAGGATCTAGCATCGAGGATCGGGAACCCATGTCGACGGGGACGAGGAGGAGGAGGAGGAGAAGGAGGAGGGGGAGGAGGAGGAAGATGGGGATAGCGAGGATGAGGAGGAGGAGGAGGAGGAGGATCGAAAACCGACAATGGAGGAGGGGGAGGTGAGGAGGAGGTGCCACTCCTCCCTCCCCCCTCCCCCTTGCCCCATCATCCTCCTCGCAGTCGCAAGTGCGCAAAAAGAAACATCACGTCCTCCCCCTCCTCCTCCTCCCGCTCCTCCTCCTCCTCCTCCTCCTCCTCCTCCTCGTCCTCCTCCTCCTCCTCCTCCTCCTCCTACTTCCCATCCTCCTCCTCCGGGGGAGGTGAGGAGGAGGTGGAGGAGGGAGGAGTGCCCCCGGAGGCCTCCTGACGCCCCACAGTGCCCACCTCAAAGGCCCCAACCACATGAGCCTCGATCCTCCTCCCTCCTCCCTCCTCCCTCTCCTCCTCCCAAGTCTTCGTCGTCGTCGTCGTCATCGTCGCCCGCATCGCCATCGCAATCATCATCCACATCATCGCCATCATCGTCGTCGTCGCCATCATCATCGTGATCGCCGTCACCGCCATCGTCATCACCATCACCGCCATCACCGTCATCACCGTCACATTCACCAGCATCAGGGTCATCAGCGTCCTCCTCCTCCTTCCTCCTCCTCCGCCTCCTCCTCCCCCTACTCCCCCTCCTCCTCCTCCGCCTCCTCCTCCTCCTCCTCCTTCCTCCTCCTCCTCCTCCTCTCCTCCTCCCCCATCCTCCACCCCCTCTCCTCCTCCTTTTCCTCCTCCTCCTCCTCCTCCTCCTCCTCCTCCTCCTCCGCCTCCCCCATCCCCCTCCTCCTCCTCCTTCCTCCTCGCCCTCCTCCTCCGTTCCTCCTCCTCCCCCCCCTCCTCCCTCCTCCTCCTCCTCCTCATACTACTCCTCTCTTCCTCCTCCCCCTCCGCCCTCCCTTTTCCTCCCCCTCCTCCTCCTCCACCTCCTCCTTGATGCTGCTCTCCCCAACTCCCTTCCTCCTCCTCCTCCTCCTCCGCCTCCTCCTCTGCTCCTCCCTCCTCCTCCATCCTCTCTCCTCCTCCTCCTCCTCCTCCCTCCTCTCCTCCTCCTTTCCTCCCCTCCTCCTCTCTCCTCTCTCCTCCTCCTCCTCCTCCTCCTCCTCCTCCCCCCCTTCCTCCCCCTCTCCTCCTCCCCCTCATCCTCCTCTTCCTCCTCCTACTCCTCCTCCTCCCTCCTCCCTCCTCCTTCTTCCTCATCCTCCGCCTCCTCCTTCTCCTCCTCCTCCTCCTCCTCCTCCTCCTCATCCTACTCCCCGAAGTCATTGCCGAGGCGGCGCTGCTCCGCCCAGTCGAGCATGTCGCCGCTCTTCCACTTCTCGATGAGCTCCTCCAGCTGGGCCGGCAGGGCGACCTTCGTGGGCTCCAGGTGCTTGCGAAGCTTCAGGGCGAGAGCGGCGGCCTCCGGCTGGTTGTTCACCTGGATCCAGTCGTGGAGCGCGGAGACGAGCACATACGTGACGGCCGCCGTCTCCACCCCGAAATCGCACGCTTTCCGGGCCCCCTTCAAGGGCGCCTTGTCGAACAGCTCCTTGGGGGCCTGCTTGAGCACGCCGATCTGGCCGCGCACGACGCTGACCAGCGAGCGAATGCCCGAATACTTCTGGTTCGTGCAGATGGCCTTCACGAGGTCCGCCTGGCCCAAGAGGTCGCCGTCGCGAAACTCCGCCCAGGGCGGGCAACAACGCTGGAGCTCGGCAACGTCCTCCTCGAGGCAAGAGGTCCAATGCGCACGAAACGCCTCGTCCACGCGGGCCCGGGCCGTATCCACCGAGTTGCGAATGCCGTGGATGTCGAAGAAATCGTCGAAACCCTTCACGTGGACGATGTGCCGAGGCGCGGCGGCGCTCGTCGTCTGCACGAGCATGCTGAAAGCAGCGACCCTGGGGCGAGCGAGGAGAATACGGAAGGGAGCAGACGACGGCGACGACGACGACGGCGACGACGACGACGACGACGACGACGACGACGACGACGACGACGACGGCGGCGGCGGCGGCGGCGGCGGCGGCGGCGGCGGCGGCGGCGGCGACGACGCAGAGTCGCCTGGCATGGAGCTCCCTAACTGCGTCAACCTGCTTCTCGGACGCGAGCTTCTTGGCCCGCTCGACGGACGGCTCCAAGAGGGCCCCAAGACGGTTCCAGAGGGCCCCAAGACGGCCCCAAACCAACATCGCAAAGCAGCGTTTGCGATCGGTGCGCGCGGGGGCCTCCCGGGGGCCTCTGGGAGCCGTCTTGGGGCCCTCTTGGGCCCCTCCGAAAGCTTTAGGAAGGGCCCAAGAGGGCCCCAATGCGGCTCCAAGAGGGCCCCAAGACGGTTCAAAGAGGCTCCAAGATGCCCCAAAGAGGGCCTTCTCAAGGCGCTCGTCACTGTTACGCTGCATTCTGCTACACTGCACGCTGCTACACTTCCCTGACCAGGGCAACTCGCTTAGGCATCTTCTCTGGATGGGCTGGTGGGGATACGCGAAGCGTCAAGAACCCCACCAGCCCTCTGGGCGTAGGTGGTCTAGAGCGTTTCCTCTTCCAGCTTCCTAATCAACCCCCTCTCCCCACCCTCTCCCCTGGAGTATACTGGAAGCTCGGGGGGACCTTCAAAGGGGGGCAGGCGGAGTGGAGCGACAACCCTACTGAATTGCAAGACCGAGGAGCTCGCTCCGCCACGGCACCTCTATAATGTCCCCGAGAGACCGCGAGGCACATCCAGAGACTCAAGATGGACGGCGACGATGAGGGCAATGATGCTGACTGACAGGCGATATGGGTGATGATGATAGCGACGGTGCATATGATGACGATGCGGAGGACCACGACCTCCGCACAAGTCCCACCAGCCATCTGGGCGTAGGTGGTCTAAAGCGTTTCCTCTTCCAGCTACCTATTCAAACCCCTCTCCCTACCTTCTCCCCTGGGGTCTGCCCCCACCCCCTCCACCAACCCACCAGGGCCCCAAGACGGCTCCAAGATGGCCCACGAGCAAGTGGCGTGACGCCACTTGCTTTGGGCCGGGCTCCAAGAGGGCCAAATTAGGGCCCAAGAAGGCCCCAACGGGGCCTCAAGAGGGCCCCAAGAGGGCCCCAAGAGTGCCCCAAGAGGGCTCCAAGAGGGCTCCAAGAGGGCCCCAAACCAGCTCTATCATGATAGAGCTGGGTTGGGGCCTTGTCGGGGCCGCTGGGGCAACTCCTGGGGCCCTCTTGGGCCCCCAAGAAGGCTCCAAGAGGTCTCAAGAGGGCCCCAAGATGGCCCCAAGAGGGCCCCAAGAGGCCCCCAAGAGGGCTCCAAGAGGGCTCCAAGAGGGCCCCAAACCAGCTCTATCATGATAGAGCTGGGTTGGGGCCTTGTCGGGGCCGCTGGGACAACTCCTGGGGCCCTCTTGGGCCCCCAAGAGGGTTCCAAGAGGTCTCAAGAGGGCCCCAAGATGGCCCCAAGAGGGCCCCAAGAGGCCCTCAAGAGGGCTCCAAGAGGGCTCCAAGAGGGCCCCAAACCAGCTCTATCATGATAGAGCTGGGTTGGGGCCTTGTCGGGGCCGCTGGGACATAACTCCTGGGGCCCTCTTGGGGCCCCAAGAGGGCCCGGGGGGGGCTCCCGATGGGGCCCCAGGAGGGGCCAGGAGGCCCCCAAGAGGAGCCCCCTGCTGTCAAGGACGAGGGCCGCCAGCTTGACAGCAAGGGGGCCCGCTCGGGGTCCCTCTTGGAGCCTTCTTGGGGCCCTCTTGGAGCCCCAAGAGCCTCCTTCTCCTCCTCCTCCCTCCTTCGCACTGTTCGGCTATCCCCTTCTTTGCTCCCAAACGTCCCTGATCACCTCAACTCGTCTGGGCGTCGATCCTGGATGGGCTGGTGGGGATGCGCAAAGCGTCACGAATTCCTACCAGCTCTCTGAGCCGAAGAGGTATGGCGCGTTTACCTCTCGCCCCTCCTCCCGCGACCCTCTCCCCACGCCAACAAGGCCGACATCACTGATCTGTACTTAATTGGGGGCCGAGTTTGGCCCACTGGAAAGGCGGCGCTAATCCGCGGGCCCCCTCTCTTTCATTGGGAACATCAGATATGGCCCACATGCGGCCCAAAAGCCTCGGAGACCTTACAAGCTCCATGCAGGGTTCCAGTAAGCCCCCGATAACACCTCAAGTGGCCCCGAACAAATCCCCTAACTTACCCATTTGCCCACTGGCCAATCGGTGCCCGAGACGCCCCAAGAGGCCCCAACCCAGATCCAGCAAGACGCCCCAAGACGCCCTAAGATACCTGACTTCGGCCGCTCCCCCGAAGCGGAACGCAGGTGGAGGTAAAGCATGAGAGGTAAACGAACGAAGGGTGCAACTCCACGATTAATCTATATCGAAGAGAAGCGCGGGGACGCGGGGTAGGAAAACGACGAGGCTTCGGGGGGGAAGTGACCTGTCGACGGGGCCTCTGATCGGAGCATCTGCACACGTTGAGGAAAACCTGAGTAGGCATGCGAGGGTTCAGTTTCACCGCGAGGAGCCTCCTGGGGCGGCGCCTCGTCGCCACCGCCGACTGGGGGCTGGCTCTGCGCAGGCAGGGCGGGCGGGGGGCTCGGAGCCGCCTGCGCTGGCGCTGCCCCTGGCGCCCTCGAGGCCCTCGGCGACGCCGCGGGAACGGCCCCGGGCGCCTGCGGGAACGCAGCCTTCGCGGCGGCCGGGGTGCAACCAGCCGCCTGGAACGCCGCGTGCAAGTTGTCCAGGTGCGTGGCCACAGAAGCGGACTGAAACTGCGCCGGGCGTGCATTGTCCGCGGCAGCTCCAAGCAAGGCAGAGATCTCTGCTCCGCCGAGGTGGCCCACGTCGGTGGACTGCCTGTGCTGAGTGATGTGTTCCTCGTCCACCTCGTACCGTGTGCGGGTGTTGTCAGGGACCAAGAAGCCGTCCACTCCGTCCTGGTTGAAGGCCCTGTGCCCCGCTCTGTCCTTCTCCTCGGGATAAGCAGAATCACGGTCCGAGGTGCTCATGAAAGTGAAGCCTGGGTTCTTGCGCCTGAAGGAGAACCTGTGGATCTGCTCCAAGAGCTGCCTGGCCGTCGACTCGACGCCTTCCCACACCACATGCGAGGACGTGTTCCCGCCCCTCTTGATGATGTCGTCGATCAGGCAGTCGATGATCTTGCAGTGGACCTCGAGGCGCTTCGGGTCGGTGCCGAGCTGGTCGGCGTAGGTCTTCATGGTGATGTGCAAGATGGCCTTGATGCGTGATGCGTGGTACTTTACGCAGTAGCCGCAGTACGGGCCCTGCGTGGCCCCCGTGATCTTGCACGCAGGTTTCCCCCACCAAATATATTGATACCGCTTGGGAATCATCGCCAAGAGCACTGGGTCGTATGAGTCGTCTGCGCGGCTGCACAGCCCACACTTCCTGCCGCAAGGGGCTGGGGCCGCCACCGTCGGGGCTCCGTCCTCCTCCTCGCGGGCGCCATCCTCGCCCGGCTGGCCAGCTGACTTGGCCTTCTTCGAACGGGCCGGCCTGCTCAGCGCGGGAAGCTGGGCGCTCTCGTCCATGCCTGCTCAGCGCGGGGAGCTCGTTGCGCGCGGCCTGAAAGAACACGCTTGAGAAGCAGCGGCGTCGGTTGCGAAGGGGCGGGACGGGGGGAGAGGAGGGGCTGGCAAGAGGGGAAGGGGGCGTCGTGCAGGGACAGGCAGGACGCGGAGGCAGAGGAGGGATACGTGAAGGAGGGGCAGGAGGGATGGGAGTGCGAGGCTGAGAAGGAGCAGGAAGTGAATAAGGGGGGAAAGTTCAGGACGTTTCGACGAGCACGGCCTGCGACGGGGAGAGATTGAAAGCCCCGAAAGGGCGGGTCCACACACAACGCTGATGCTGCAACGGCCTCATCCGCGCTCAAGGAAGCTCCAGCTCGCACCTTTGAGGCAAGCACGCTCGGGCTCCCCGATCAGAGCGGCCGATGTAAGAGAGGGGCTGACACAGACGCAGGGTCATTTATCAGACGATGCCGACATCACGAATGTATAGTCGCGGGTCTTGTTCGCGCAGTCCCTGATGCCCCCTGGACCGCGAACGTTCTCAAGCGCAGCACAAGATCGAGCTGCGCCCCACAGGCGAGGCATGCATGTGCACCCTGTAAGGGTACGCGCACTTGCGTGCGCGCGCACGCGCCCTGCCTCTCCCTCACCCCTCTTCTACTCCAACCCATCTTGATCCCACGCATGTCCTCCCCACCCCTCTCCCCCGCCTCCTGGTCCAACGGCCCTCATTGTCCCGCCCCTGCCGACCATTCCGTAATCCGATGTCCGTTCCATCCGCCCCCCCCATCCTGAGCTCTCCAGCCAGTCCCCCCTCTCCCTATCCACCCCTCGCACCCCCTACACCCGCGCCGGGGCGCCTGCTGCATTCGGCCGTCTAACCAAACCCCCTTCTGGGCAGGGCGACCCCGAACAGACAGGACCGCGCGGCGGCTCAGGGGGCCCGGAGGTTCCAGACGCTCCCAACACAAGTGGCCTGGAGGGCCCGTTCCGAAGCGAATCTAACATATTATTTTCGGGCCCAGTCCGTGGTCCAGAAAGGCCCCAAGAGGGCCTGGGAAGAGGCTCGAGGTGGTGCCGAGATGGCCCTGGGCGGGCCCCGAAGCTGCAAACGGAGCACCAGAGATATGTCCTGAGGGGCTCGTTTCGAAGCGAGTCCAAAACAATGGTATTGGGCCCTGGCTGCACTTCAGCACTAAACCGAGAGCACGCCTACCCAGACGCCCAGCTGAGCTCAGCAGCCCACGAGGGCCGAGGAGGGCCATGGCGCCACACGACGCCTTTGGGAAGCGCACGGCGGAGCCTTACTACCCTAACCACTCTCAGAAGCCAGCGAGGCAATGCCCACGCAGCTCCATCCTGCTGGAAAGAACTCGACTTTTCACACACGTTCTGGTCTGCAAAACTTGACTCGCGCAAGTGCGGGCCAGCGCGCAGCTGGCGAGGCGGTGCGGTGGCGAGGCAAGGGCAAGCGCGCGACTGGCCTAGTCAGAGTCGCTGCTGTCGTCGCTGCTCTCGGCGGCGGGCGGCGGCTCCGCGGGCTCGCCCGTCTTGGCATTTGACATGGACGAATGGAACTTTCCGAAGGTTGCCAGAGATGCCATCAGCCACGCCAGGTAGTGGTAAGCGCAGAAAGCATTGCCACTCATGTTCGAGCACAGCTGCACCATCTTCTCGGGGGTGACCGCGGAGTCCTGCGGCCAAGGCCCACGCCTCCAATCCGAGTCCGCCCAGCCGATGAGGCGGAACATCTCGATGGCTTCGACGGCGCGAACGCAGCACGCCCGCTTCCCGCTCAGGCCCCGAAGCCTCACCATCAGCTTGGTTGAGCCGAGCAGCCCGGACGGTCGCGGCCTCCAAGGTGTCTTCTCGGGGATCGGCTTCCCGTCCTCATCGTAACACCCCTTCAGCAAGCGACTGAAGCCCGGGTTGATGTCGAGGAACTCAGCGCCCTTGCCCTCTGGCGGGGGCCATACCTTGTGCAAGTAAATCGCCGCCTCCACTTCCCGCGGCAAGAGACCTCCTGTGTCGACCGCGGGCCACGCCGCCAAGTCGGGGGGCCACTCGACCCCCGCGGCCTTGAAACACGTCGCGTGCTCAACCTTCCAGCCCGGGCCCCTCAAGTCCGACTCGATGGCGGGCGAGAGCTCGGAGCGCAAAGGCAGGCCAACGCGCTCGCTCTCCAAGCGCAGCTGGCCCCTGTCCACGGTGATGTAGGCCGAGTAGTGGCGCCGATCATCGGGGACCTTCGTTGCCGATAGCATCCGAGTAAAGTACAGGGTCATGTCGTCGCTGTCCCCGACTACGTTGCGAAGCCCACACCAATAAAGCCGCGTCCTGGATGGAAACGACCCGTGCTCCCTTGCGTCCATGACTGCCGCGTGTGCCCAGTAGCCCCTGGCCGAGAGCTCCTTGACGATGTAAGTCGCGTCCGACTCGAGCTCGTCGTCGGTCTGCTGCTGCAAGGGCGGCACGCACTCCAGGAGGGCGACGTCAGGAACATGAGCGTCGATAACGCAAAGGGTTGTCTGGAGCCCCATCCCCGTGTCGCCCTCGCCCGCGCGGCAACAGTTGACGTTCCGATGGGCCGCGCTGCTCGCAGGTGTCCTCGACGCGCAGGGGAAGCCACTGTCCAGGAGACAGCAATGGGGCAAAGGCGCTTGCTCATCGTTTGCCCTCTCGTTCCGTGCCGCGCGGTTGCAGAGGGACTCCGACAGCTCGACGACGAACGGGGCATCATGCTGTGCCAAGGCGAACTCCCGCTTCGCCTTGTCCTTCTCGGCGTGCACCAGGTGCTGGAACGATATGTTGATGTTGTGTTTGTTCTTCATGACGCTGGCGAACGCCGACTGGACCCTGGCGGCGATCCCGGACCCGCCGTAGAGACCCCAATGAGCCACTGGCGAGATGTTCGTCGCTGCAACGCGGATGGACCCCAAGAACTCCATCAGCGTCTCCGCGGCCATCGCAGACACGATCTGGTCGACTAGCTCCTCGAGGTAAGTCGTGGGCGTCCACTCTCCCCCCCCGACCACGGGGTCAGCGCGCTCCTGCCCACTTTGGTCGACCAGCTCGCACTCGCTGTCGGTGCTGCCGACCACCAGGGCGGGGCCGTCGTCCTGCGGGCGAGCGGGGGGCGGGCCGGGCCTCACCCCACCCTTCCGCCCCGCAGCCTATCCAAACTCGCCTCCCTCTGCCAAGCCTCCCTGCTCTCCCGCCCTCCACCTCCGCTCCCCGCCCCCCATCCCACCACTCACCTCCCCGGCGCCCCCTCATCCACTTGCCCTCCTCCCTCGTCCCTCATCCGACCTCGCCTCCATCTGCCTCCTCCCCCCTCCTCCCTTGAGAACACCCCGCCCGATCCCCCCGAGATCGGCCCACCGTCGAAGTCCACGGGCGCCCTGCCGCAATGAAGCAAATGTTTTCAACATCGTCCATGATTTGACAAACACGGACGTTGAATATATTAATAATAGAAAAACATATATAAATCATAAACCCAAAGATCTCCGAACTCAAACTCTGGCATCATATGGTCTTGATTGTATCAGTAGGGTATAATCAAAGATCTCCGAACTCAAACTTTTAAAAATGATTAAGTATGTTTTTGTAAATGCAGGCATGATTTTGTAAATGTCGACATGATTTCTGAAATCATGGCTGCACTGCGAAATAATATCGCGCGCGCTGAAAGTATGGCGGGGTCTGCGCGCGCACATGCTGACTGCGCCGCATGTCGACTGGGGGTCGGCGAAAGGCCTCGCGGGGGCAACCGTCGACAGCGACCCGCTTGCGACGCCTCCTTCCCCCCGTCGGCCCTCCCCCTGCACCGCCACGACCCGCCCTCAACCCCCACGACGCCAGTGGACTTCGAACGGTCGGGGGGTTAGACAGCCGCGAATCCTCGTCCTTGCCCAGGCTGATGACGCCCGCGCCCGAGGCGAAGGCTGGCAGGCCCTGGGGCAGGCCCGGGAGCATGGCGTCGACGTCGGCCTTGGTGCCGACCCTGTCGAGCAGCGTGGGCGGCGAAGCCGAGGCATCTGCTGGGCCGTGGCTGGGCAGCGCAGCTGGGGCATCTGCCAGGCCGCGGCCGGACGACGAGCTGAAGCAGGCTGCATCCATGCGCTCCATTTCCATCGCGTCGGCGTTGTCCCCAGGCGGCGTCGGCCACTCCACCATCGGCGACGGGGCCTCGACCACGGGCTCATCTGCAGGTAGTGGGAGCATGGCGAGCGCGTGGCACAAGCAGAACTCGTCGTTGCACTCGATCGCCCCAGCAGGCCGGCAGATAGCACAGCACGGCCCGCGGCCTTCGCTGGGCCGAGACGGCGCGACACAGCCCCCCTTCCCCCCGAGCTTCCCCCCTGTGTTGGAAGGGCTGGCGACGTCGGAGGGAAGGGGCGATGTGCCACGAGGGCGTCTCGGCCAAGCCTGGCGCCGCCGAACAAGCGGCGGAAGCGATGCTGCCGTGCGCCGCGACGGAGGCCGCGTCGTTCGAGCTGGGCGCTGCGTCGGCCCGCTCCACGCCAGGCAAGCCGAGAGCGACCTGGCTCTGCATCAAGCCCGCTGGCGGAGTCTCCCGGGCCTGGCGGCGAGCTGACACGGGCGCGCCGAACAACGCCACAGGGGGCAGCGGCAGCCCCGCGGTCGGCTCCGCCACCGCCGCCGTGTGCATCGGAAGCACCCCCTGCGGTGCTACCTTCGACGCCCTCGACTCGGCGGCCTCGCGGTCCGCCGCCTCGACGCTCGCTGCCGGGGCCGCCGCCGCTGCGGGCGCATCGGGCCGCGCCGAGGCCGGGGCTGGGGCAGAGGCCGGGGCGCTGCCACCTGAGGCTGGGGCAGGGCCACCTGCGAGCGAGCTATCCCCTGCCGAGCCAGAGGCAACCTGCCCCAATGCTGGCATATTGCCGCCCGCGCCCTTCTCGGCGTCGCAAGGCGGCTTCTCCTTCTTCGCTTTTTGCGCTTTCTTATCCTTCTTATCCTTCTTACCTTTCTTATCCTTCTTGTGATGTTTTTTCTTGTCACTCTTATGATGCTTATCCTTATGCTGCTTTTCTTTTGTGCCCTTCTTACCCTTCGCATCCATCTCCTCCGCATCAGAGTCAGGCCTCTCCTCTACTCTGTCAGGCGGAGCCTTCGCGCCTGAACAGCGCGCCCCGCTCTCGCCAACATCGGCGGCCGCCGCTGGCCTACCGTTGTCTGGCTGGGGACGCGCCGCGACCTGGCGACGCCCCCTGGGCTCGTGGCCGATGACCGGGGGCTCGCTGTCCGCGCGGCCTTTCGCCGCAGGGCGCTTTCGCACGGCCTCAGGCGCCTCGCCTTTCTGCCCGCTGCCTCGCCCTTTGCCTCGCCCCTTATCTCCAGCGGGGCCCGCGCCCACAGCCTCAGTAGCCGCTGGGGCTGTTCGGCGCAACTGCATGCGGGGCTGCCGAACTGCCGGGCGCCCGCGATCGGGGCTGCTGGAGCTGTCCTGTGGCGGAGGCACCGTGGCAGCGCCCTTGTTCTGCTTTGCTGCCATGGCGAGATCGCGAAGGCACGCATCGTCGTCCATGGAGTCGGCCATGAGGGGGTGCTCTCGAGAGGGAGTGCCGTCCGAGTTGAAACACCAACGGGGCAAGCGGTCTCGCCCGTATATGCCAGGCCGCATGAGTCTGAACAGCTTGAGCCAGAGAGCGAACAAGCCCGGGGCGGACAGGTAGGGCTCGGGGCCTCTAGAGCAGGCGTCCTTGGGGAAGATGCGCCCTGAATGGCCGAGAGCCCGAGGTTGGGTGTTGGGCGCCAATGGGGCAACGAGGAGGAGCCCCAAGCCCTCGGAGGGACCCTCGCAAGGGCACGAGCCGCGGTTCCTTTCCAAGACTGGGCTCACGCATGGGCCGCGCAGGCTAGGAGGGGCCTCTAGAGCAGAAGTCCCTAGAGAGGGATGCGCCTTAAGTGGCCGAGAGCCCGAGGTTGGAGGTGGGGCGCCAACGGGGCAACGAGGAGGAACACCGAACCGTCGGAGGGGCCCTCGCAAGGACACGAGCCGCGGTTCCTTTCCAAGACTTGGCTCACGTATGGGCCGTGCAGGCCAGAGGGGCCTCTAGAGCAGGAGTCCCTGGGGGGATGCGCCTTGAGTGGCCGACGAGCCCGAGGTTGGAGGCAGGGTGCCAACGCGGCAACGAGGAGGAGCCCCACAATCCCACAAAGCACTCGGAGGGACCCTCGCAAGGGCACGAGCCGCGGTTCCTTTCCAAGACTGGGCTCTCGTATTGGCCGTGCAGGCTAGAGGGACCTCTAGAGCAGGAGTCCCTGGGGGGGGCGCCATGAATGGCCGGGGGCCCGAAGTTGGTGGGGCGCCGACGGGGCAACTAGGAGGAGCCCGACTCGGATGGACAATCACACAAGGAACGAGCCGCGGCTCCTTTTAAAGACTGGGCTGTCGCCTGGATTCCACAGCCCTGGCCAAGCTACCAGGGCTCTGGTGAGCATGGCTCCCCTCCCCTACTCCTCTCCCTCCTCCCCCCTCCTCCCCCTCCTTCTCCTCCTCCTCCTCCTCCTCCTCCTCCTCCTGCTGACCGCGCTATTTGCCCCCGGCTAACCTATCATGAACTCGAGCGCCTCGTCTAGAAGTTCGACCGACGGCTGCCCGCAGGCAAGCATCGGGCCAGAGTAGCCCGAGACATAGTACCATGAAACGTGACGCCCTGCACTACTCAGCTGATTCAACCACGTGAAGGTCAAGTCGCCGCGGGGGATTGCGAACAAGCTCGCGGGGACCCTCAGCAAATCTGGCCACCCCTTGCGGGAGGGGGGAGGAGGAAGAAGAGCAGGAAGAGGAGGGAGGAGCGAGCTCAGGTACGGGTGAGTTTTGCGTGCTCGCGAGTGATGAAGGAGGGGGAGGGGGAGGTAGCGAGGAGGGGGGGCAAGGGCAATATAAAGGAAATGGGGCAGGCGGAGTGAGGGGCGGTCAGGGTGGCCGATTGGAGGGGAGGCGAAAAGGGAAAAGAGGTCACACCTCCCCGAGATGCGCGCGGATCACGAGGTCCAGCCGGGCACGGTGCCACTTCTTACTCGTAATGCCAACGCATCGCATGCCTTTCACAAGCTCCTGGCTCAGGATTGGGCCGCGATCTAAGAGCCCGACCCCGCCCCGCCCCCTGCCCCGCCGACTTGCGTCGAACACCCATATGAAGTGCATCGGAAACACACGGGGAGGCATGGGGGGGAGAGGGTCAGGGTCGGCGTTTAGGTCGCGGCCCAATCCTGCACCGCCGTCAACGGAGGAGGAGCTGGAAGAGGAGGCAGCACCACCTGGAGGTGGATATCCTCCTCGCCTGAGGAACTCATCTCGCCCTCCGAGGGCGCAAGGGTCCAGCGCGAGCGCGAAAGGACCCGGGCGCCGCCCCTCCGACACTGGTCACCTTGAGCAAGTCGCGTCTTCCACATCCGCACCTCCCTCTCCCTGCCTATGCCCCCCGCCCTTCCCCGATCCCTGGGCCTCGATCCTACGTCCTCGAAGGTGAGCGCAGCTCGTTTTCAAGACTGGGCTCTCGCCTGTATTGCGCAAGCTAGAGGGGCCTCTGGTGAATGTCCCCCAGAGGGGATGCACCATGCATGGCTGAGCCCCCAAGCCGCCCCGAGAGGCCTCTATTTACATTAACGCCTCTATAAGTAGCCTGCTTTATACTGGAAGCTCGGGGGGGCCTTCAAAGGGGGGCAGGCGGAGTGGAGCGACAACCCTACTGAATAGCAAGACCGAGGAGCTCGCTCCGCCACAGCACCTCTATAATGCCCCCGAGAGACCGCGAGGCACATCCAGAGACTCAAGATGGACGGCGACGATGAGGGCAATGATGCTGACTGACAGGCGATATGGGTGATGATGATAGCGACGGTGCATATGATGACGATGAGGAGGACCACGACCTCCGCACAAGTCCCACCAGCCATCTGGGCGTAGGTGGTCTAAAGCGTTTCCTCTTCCAGCTACCTATTCAACCCCCTCCCCCTACCTTCTCCCCTGGGGTCTGCCCCCACCCCCTCCACCAACCCACCAGGGCCCCAAGACGGCTCCAAGATGGCCCACAAGCAAGTGGCGTGACGCCACTTGCGTTGGGCCAGGCTCCAAGAGGGCCAAATTAGGGCCCAAGAAGGCCCCAACGGGGGGGCCTCAAGAGGGCCCCAAGAGGGCCCCGAGAGTGCCCCAAGAGGGCTCCAAGAGGGCTCCAAGAGGGCCCCAAACCAGCTCTATCATGATAGAGCTGGGTTGGGGCCTTGTCGGGGCCGCCGGGACAACTCCTCGGGCCCTCTTGGGCCCCCAAGAGGGCTCCAAGAGGTCTCAAGAGGGCCCCAAGATGGCCCCAAGAGGGCCCCAAGAGGGCCCCAAGAGGGCTCCAAGAGGGCTTCAAGAGGGCCCCAAACCAGCTCTATCATGATAGAGCTGGGTTGGGGCCTTGTCGGGGCCGCTGGGACAACTCCCGGGGCCCTTTTGGGGCCCCAAGAAGGCTCCAAGAGGTCTCAAGAGGGCCCCAAGATGGCCCCAAGAGAGCCCCAAGAGGCCCCCAAGAGGGCTCCAAGAGGGCTCCAAGAGGGCCCCAAACCAGCTCTATCATGATAGAGCTGGGTTGGGGCCTTGTCGGGGCCGCTGGGACATAACTCCTGGGGCCCTCTTGGGGCCCCAAGAGGGCCCCGGGGGGGCTCCCGATGGGGCCCCAGGAGGGGCCAGGAGGGCCCCAAGAGGAGCCCTCCTGCTGTCAAGGACGAGGGCCGCCAGCTTGACAACAAGGGGGGGGGCCCTTGGGGCCCCTCTTGGAACCTGCTTGGGGCCCTCTTGGGGCCCTCTGGGGGCCCACTTGGAACCCTGAGAGGGGGCCAGGACAGGGTGGGAGGGCCCCCGATGGAGCCCCAGGATGGGGCCAGGAGGGCCCCAGGAGGAGCCCCCTGCTGTCAAGGACGAGGGCCGCCAGCTTGACAGCAAGGGGGCCCGCTCGGGGTCCCTCTTGGAGCCTTCTTGGGGCCCTCTTGGAGCCCCAAGAGCCTCCTCCTCCTCCTGCTCCCTCCTTCGCACTGTTCGGCTATCCCCTCCTTTGCTCCCAGAGTTCCCTGATCACCTCAACTCGTCTGGGCGTCGATCCTGGATGGGCTGGTGGGGATACGCGAAGCGTCAGTAATTTCTCCTCCTACTCCTCCTTCTCTTCCTCCTCATCCGATGCATCATCCTTCTACCCGCTCACTCGCCTTTTCCTCCTCCCCTCCCTTGCGCGGTTCGGCGATCCCCTGCTTTGCTCCCACGCTTCCCTCATCACCTCAGCTCGCCTGGGCGTCGTTCCTGGCTGGGCTGGCGGGGATGCGCGAAGCGTCGAGAGTTTCCTCAGCTGACCTTTGCAACCGCCGCCCCTAAACCAAGAGAGCCCTCGCACATCGCGTATACCGTCAGACATGGCATGCTGGGCGACAGGGCGTTTCACCGCCATCGAATGTACAACGTCGGGCCATCGCGCATCTGAGACCCCAGAATCTGGCCCAGGGATACGGGCAGCTGGTTTGTGTATCGCTCCTGGATGGGCTGGCGAGGATACGTGAAGCGTTGCGAATATGTTTTGCTTTGCGGAGCATTGGGATGTAAAGGTCTTTACCCCGCCCCCAACGCCAACGCCTGGGCATCTAACTCCGCCTCGGGGCGCAACTCGATCCTACGGCGCGGGATGCCAAATACGCGTCGGTGACGACCGCCGGGGAGATCGGCAGCGATGGCGCAGCCGAGCAGCAACCACTGCTTGGCTATCCGGCGCGTCTCGGCGGGCGCGTTCGTCGTAAATCTGAAGGCCCGCTTGCAGGCCCTGCCCGTAGCGTCAGAGTGGCAATTGCAGTTGCCACCCCAGCCGACGTGCACTTTGTGCAGGAAAATGCGCGAGATAGACCAAGGGCCAAATGCCTCATGGTGGCGGTGGCGCACAGGAACAGGGACACCCCCGGCAGGACCCGCCTCGCCCTCCGCCTCGAAGTCGTCGTCGTACTCCGACGACTCGGCAGAACCGCATTCGCTGGCGTCCGTTCCCTCCTCAGAATGCTCGACGGGCGGCGGCCCCGATGGGCCTGGAGGGCCCACGGCGCCGCCAGCCGCACGACCAGGAGCCTTCTTGGCCTTCTTGGGGGCAAAACCCTTGATGCCATCGAGCAACGTTTTGTTCGTGACCTTGGACTTCTCCGTCTTCACGGGCCCAACCTTTACCTCGCTTGCCC
This sequence comes from Prorocentrum cordatum, assembly GCA_963575745.1. Taxonomy (NCBI): domain Eukaryota; class Dinophyceae; order Prorocentrales; family Prorocentraceae; genus Prorocentrum; species Prorocentrum cordatum. The sequence goes on from CAUYUJ010014631.1 coordinate 202,089, forward strand.
TCGCGACCTCAATCCAATTCGCCACCAAGAACACGCCAGCTGGACACACGGGCAGCCTCACCATATCAATCGGAGCTGGCGCAACGTAGGCCGAATCGAAAAGTAGACCCATTGCCGGGCTGGTGACCATCAGCCTGCCTAAGAAGGTCATGTCGTTCAAGTACTCGGGCACGAGGCTCTCGTCGTCTCCGCAGTCCACCTCCACGCACAGAGTGTCGGCGTCATACCGACACGGCGTCAACATTCGCAAGCGCGGGTTCCCACCGCGCTTGTACCCGGTGCACGCCCACGTCGTGACCGTTCGAGCCTCTCCCTGAAGACGGACGTGGATGAACGCGCCAGGCTTGAAGGCCGACAAAGCGTCGAAGAGGTGTTTCGCCATGCGCTCGATTGTGGCTATGCACCATGCATGGGTGGTTATGCACAGCTCTGGGTGGACGAGGGTGCACGGGCGATCCTTCTGGTAGACCTTGTCGGTCGGGATGTCCCCCTGGTCCCCAACGAACAAATGGTCATCCTGCTTGCTCCTGAAGACCTCGGCGTAGCGCGTGAACCCAGGGCTCTTCGCCTCGTCGCCGAGGCGAAGCACCTTCCTGACTTGCACGTCGAACTGGGCCTTGGGAATCGGCGCGCGCCTGCTGCCCATATCTGCCACAATAGTTCGGGTCACCTCGTTATCTCGAACACCCTCGCGAGCCTCGGGGCCATCGCCGCCAGAGCCCCCCTCAGACTCATCATCGAGTTCCTGGCACCGCCGACTGCGCGCCGATCTCGCCTCGGCAACTTCCACGGCGCGCTCGGCTGTCGACAACATGCGGAACTCATCCATCTTCTCGCGCTGCCAGATGGAGTACTCGTGCCTCGATAAGCGGACCCCCTCCTCCCTACGCTTCGCCTCCTCCTTCAGCAGGAAGTTGATAGCTGCGCCCCTCTGTCCCGGGGCGGACTCCTTGGCGAGGCACCGCACGGGCACTCCGTCCTGGCGGGGAAGGCCGCATGGAGGGTGGCGGGGGGGCTGGGAGACCCAGGGCGGGGGGAAGCAGGAAGAAGCAAAGGGGGGGGGCGGGCAGGAGGGGGGGGGAGGGGGATGGGGGAGGGGGAGGGGAGGGGAAGGGAGGGGAGGAGAGGTAAGGCGGGCGAGGGCGAATACCTAAGAGGGCATGGGGGCATGTGCTGGGCAGTCCTCCAGCAGCTGCCGCTTAGTCTGGACCCCGGGCGGGTCTCGACCGAGGCGGCGATGTTCGGCGGTCCACTGCGTCAGGAACCCGCTGCAACACAGGCGCTCCGCGCACGCGACCTCGCCGCCGACTGATCGCCTGACCAGGGCAAGCAACCGCTCGCACCACATATTACAAAACTTGAACGACCATACCCATGTCCTCAGCAAGTTCCGGAAGCAACGGTCCCTGTACAACGCGCATGCCGAGCGGAAGTGCCGGACGACCTTCAGGGTGAAGAGCGAGTCGAGGCAGCATTCATTCATCATGAACGCCTTCTCCGCGTACGCGATCCTCTGCTGGTCGGTGAGACCGCTGTGCACCACGCCCGCCAACCGATATGGGTACTGCTGTAGATGGCGAAATCGATATTCGATCTGACTGCCGAACTCCAATATCACCCGCCTGATCTCGTCGAGCACGTCCCAGCGCTGGCCTGGGAGCATGTCTAGGATCGGCCCGAGGTCTCCGCCGCGCCCTCCATGGAGAAGCCCGTTGAGCATAGCGTGCGCCTCGGCGAACGGGTTGAGGCGGTCGGCAAATACGATGTCCAACAAACCTTTGTTACTCACGTCCAACGCCACGAGAACAGAAATCAAGTGCTCGATGCTTACGGCGACCCAGCACAGTATCACTGCCCTGACCTTGAGCCACGGGTCTCGTAAGAAACACCTTGCCCTCCACGCCTTTTTCTGCATCTTGTACCTGTCCCGCTCGATGGCCCCAACAGCATCGGCCCCTGGCGGTCGATCTGGGGCGACATCATTCTCAGGAAGCATATCCGCCCACGATCTGAAAGTGTCATTGAAACACCACTCCAACATGCCGTGACACATGATGCCCAACGCCGTCCTGCGGGAGGCCCCCCGAGCGCCGTCGTCGTCGTCGTCGTCGTCGTCGTCGTCGTCGTCGTCGTCGTCGTCGTCGTGGTCGTGGTCGCGGTCGTCGTCGTCGTCGTCGTCGTCGTCGTCGTCGTCGTCGTCGGCGTCGTTGTCGTCCTCGTCGTCGTCGTCGTCGTCGTCGTCGTCGTCGTCGTCGTCGTCGTAGGGGCCCTCCCATCCTTCCCGCTGCAGCGCCGCACGTCAGCCAATCGTCCATCTTGGGAGTCTCGGTCCCGCTGCTCTGGAGCACGTCCACCCCGACGGCAACTGCGAAGAGGTTCTGCCTGCAATCGTCCTCGTCAGATGCACCACTGGCTGGGTCCGCCTTGCAGCAGCCAAGGCACCAATGGCTTGGGGCGCCCTGCGTCCAATCGCCGTTCCAATACTTCAGGAACTTCTCTGCCGCGCTAGCCTCGTCCATGGACAGCTCATCCGAAGTCGGCCCCAGCTCCGGGCGCCCTGCCACCAGCGCGCGCCGCCGTAGCATCGTGCGCTTCATGATCAGCCTGTTTCGACGGACCCACTGGTCGTCCGGGGCCCCTCTGAAGTAACGAGCCCTCTGACAGAAACGCATCAATGACTGCTGCAGACGGTTCCTGTTGTGCATGTGGGCGCACGAGACGTGCACGGCGTGAACGTGCCCTATCATCAGCTTCTCCTCGTGTTCGACAATGCGATGCCCTTGGTGGGCGCTGCATTTCCCATCAATTCCCAGACCGTTGTCGGGCAACTGTTCGAAGGTCTCCAGCTTGCTCCTCTTATTCGCGCTGCAGTCGTCGGGCAGCTCGTTGAGGATGGCCCAAGGAGATACTTTACAAATTTCAACGATTCCAGCGTTATCAAACGGGCGCGTGGCCTGCTGGATGGCGTTGTAGATGCATGAGCCGCTGCCTGCCTCTAAGATCTGCGGTCGACACAGCGAGCGGAAGCCGTCCATCTCGCCACTGTCGTCGACGCAATAATGGCATGTCATGCCCTGTGCGAAAAGGGGTAGAATGCCATAGGTAGGATCCCTGGCGTTGGGGTGCAGCGCGAGGTACTCTTTCAACGGCAGCCGGACCCACTTCTCACCGTCGTCGGCGTTGACCTTGTGCAAATAACGAGCGCGAGGAAGAAGTTTATCTTGCAGTCGCCCGAAACTCACCTTAAAGTCAGTCCCGTCGTAAAAACGGCAAAAGACTGGCGATGCCTTGTTGCAAATGATGGCATCGAACTGCCGCTGCAACCATTCATCCTGTAAGAGAGCCGCGACGCTGGATACAGTTGATAGCTGGGCTAGCTCGCGATGGTCGCCATCAATACCTTCACGCTGCACCGAACATTTCCCAATCCCGCCACCCCTCTGGGGCGTAGGTGGTCTAGGGCGCTTCCTCTTCCAACCCCCCTCTTCCCCTCCGGGGACGGGTTTACCCCTCCCCCCATACCCCCGCCCCCCGGGGGCGGTCGCGAGGTGTCAGAGGTTACTTGTTCGCCCAAGACCCCAGGACGGCTCCAAGAGGGCCTCAGAGAGCCCAAGATGACCCTCAACATGGCTCAAGACAGCCCAAGATGCCACAAGATGCCTCCCCAAATGCTCCAAGAGGCCCCAGGAACGCTCCCAGACTGCTCCAAGAGGCCTCCGAAATTTGCGGGGAGGCTCCCAAGAAGCGGAACTCTTTCAAACACCTAAAGAAAATCAGCGATGTTTGCTTTCTCGCCTCTTCGCTTTCGATTGCCTTCCGAGGCCTCAAGATGGCCCCGAGATGGCCCAAGAGCGCCCCATGAGAGCCCCAGGAGAGCCCCAAGACGGCCCCAAGAGCGCCTAAGGGCTCTCCAAGATCGCCCCCAGAGCGCCCCAAGAGACGATTTTTGCGGCTCCCGAGGGGCAAAGCTAATTGCGACCCTCCCATTCTTTGATCGATCTCCTCCACGACTGCCCAAACAGGCGCCCAGGAGGACCCGAGAGGCATTCAAGGATGGCCCCAAGAGGCCCCCAAGAGCCCCCCAGGAGGACCCCAAACGGCCCCCAGAGGCCCCCCCGAGGCACCCAAGACGCCCAAGAAACCACCTGGACCGCAAAGAGACCCCCAATACGCCCAAGAGGTATCCAAGAGGCGCCCAAGAGATATCCCGAGAGATTCCGAGAAGCATCCTCCATGTCCCTCCTCCTCCTTCCTCTCCTCTCCCTCCTCTTCTTCCTCCTCATCCTCCTCGTCATCATCCTTCTCCCTCCTCCCTCATCCATCCATCCTCTTCCTTCCCCTCCTCCTCCGAACGGTTCGGCTGCCCACCCATATTTGCTCCGGCACGTCCCTCATGACCTCATCTCATCTCGCCTGGGCGTCGTTTCTGGATGGGCTGGTGGGGATACGCGAAGCGTCAAGAATTTGAAGCCATGCTCGGTTCAAGACCATGCCACTGTCGAACTGGTTCGGGTGCAAGTGTTCAGTGGCCACCCCGACCTTCAGCCCTTCCCGGAGCCTCTGGTCATTCCACGCATTGTCTAAAGCCTCCCTATCCTGATACGACTGGTCGCGTTCATCTTCGGCCGACCTCTTCCCCCTGCACACTCGGAGGAACCTCATGTGCGCATCGCCTCGATAAAGGTCCCCACCGAACTCCCGTTTTCTCCTGGCCCTCCCAGGGGCCGACGGCAATCCATGGGCGACCAGCTGGATGGGTAATGGCCGCCCGCCCTCCTGCCCATCTGCAGCGCTCTCTCCAGAGTTATCGTCGCTGCCTTCAGGGCCGAGGCCCAGGATACCTACCCGCAACTGGCCAGGAGGAATCATTCACCCCAGCTTGGGCCGATATGGCTACGGAGGGTGCCCACAGGGAACAATGTGGATGGACGTTTTTGGATGGCCTGGCCGAACAATGTGGATGGACATTTCTGGATGGTCTGGTGGACACAGCGAGGGGCGCCCTAGCGACGGGAGGAATCCGCCGACCCCTTCGGGCCACCAGGCGCGTGAGATCGGCGGTGGATGTCCTGCAATCGTTTTTGGATCGGCTGGTCTTCAAATATAAGTAATATATCGTTCCTCCTCCTCCTCCTCCTCCTCCTCCTCCTCCTCCTCCTCCTCCTCCTCCTCTTCCTCCTCCTCCTCCTCCTCCCCCTCCTCCTCCATCACGCATCCTTCCTGGGCGGTTGACCGACTTATTCGGGATATGTCGGACCGCGCCCTCCTCCTTCCTACCCCGTTCGTCGGCCGCAAGCAACGGAAGGCACCAGCAAATGACGACGGCGACAGGCGCAGCGACCAGCGCGACAACAACAAGGACAACTACGACGAGGGCAACATCGACGACTACGGAAAGCACTGGCGACGACGACGAAAGGCGGCTACGTCGACGACGACGACTATGACGACGGAAACGAAATGCGACCGAATCGCGACTCAGACGGCGACAAGTACTGCCACCACGACAACGACGACGATGACGACCGCAACGTCGACGACAACAAAGACGAACACTACGAAACCACCAACGACGACGACGACGACAACGAATGCAGCGGCGACGGTGACTAAGACGACGACGACGACGACAACCCCGACAACGACAACGCCGACGACGACGACCACACCCACCACTATGGTTATTACGACCGTAACTACAACAACGACGACGGCAGCACTGACTGGGACGACGACAGGATAGCACTGGTGCGTTGTATTGTACAAGCTTCCATACGTTGATGACATAATACGTAGTATTGCCTTATTCATATGATCGTGTAATGAAATATATAATCAAATGAGTATTAAAAATAATGATAGATAATAACAATTTAATTCTCTGTAATATATATCTATATATATATATATATTATTGAATTATATATATTGAATTATATTTTGTTGAAATATTAATAATAATAAATAATTATATGCGTTTTTTTTCTTTTTCTTTTTTTGGCGGCCCTACAGACGCAAGCTGTTCGTGGCTCATGAGAGCACATCAACCCATGGGTCGTCTCGTAGATTTCCAATGGCATGTCCCTGTGGTCCCGCAGAATGTTTTGTGGCATGCCCCGTGGTTGTCCAAGGTTGGTGCGTGGGTTGTTCCGCTACTTTTCGTAGGTTCCCCCCTGGTTGTCCCGTGGATTGTCCAGTGGACGTAGTTGTTCCGAGCGTGGGTTGTGCCGTGGGTTGTGTTATGCTTGTCCCGTGGGTCCCGTGTGCTGTTCCATGAATTATCCCGCTGGTGTCCCTAGGGTTGCCCCCTGCGCAATCCAATGAATTATCCACGGGTTTGTCCAACGGATTCCCCTGAAATTGTCCAGTGGGCTGTTCCGTGTTTTGCCTCGTGGATTGCTTCGTGTCCCTGTGTGGTATCCACAATTAAATGCACGTGGGCATGAAATTCGACATAGAAGTCTGCGACATTGCATTACAAGGGTCGGCGGACAATCGTGAATTCAGCAAATACTATTTGAGACTTTACTTCGATTGCATGTCTGGTTGGTGAAATTATGATCGATATATATATATATATAAAAAAAAACCAACCAAATAGCGAAGGCCAATAGATGATATAAGCTCGCCCCCGCAGTGATCATACCATCCCCTTTGGCTTCCATGATTTCACCTGTTCTATTATTCCGTCCTCCCCAACATCTGCTCCCCGCTCTCCTACGCTCCTCCTCATCATCTTATCCCCATGCCGCGGGACAGTGCAGCCTCGGGCTGGGGGCGGCGGGGCAGCGCAAGGCTTCTTAGCATTTCCTCGCGTTGGATCCCGGTCCCTCCCTACACTCAGGAAATGGATGGTGATGAGGGGGTGGCGGAGAAGGACTACATGCAGAATGCGAGCGAAAAGGATGGAGCTAGATAAGACGAGTGCGATTCCGACGATGGTGACGATGATGATGACGATGCTAATGATGATGGTGGCGATGACGATGACAATGCTGACGAAGAGGAAAAGGAGGAGTAATCCTTCATAAAGAATCCTTAGTAAGGAACCCATGTTAAAACAAATATCCACGATAAGAAATCTGCAACTACGGAGCCCTTTTTCAAATAGAATCTGAACTAAAAAGCCCTTACTAAATAACATGATATCAAAGACCTGTCATAACGAGTCGTCGAGGTATCCTTCCTAACAAACCCAAATTACGGAATCACTACTCAAGAATGTTTGCCCAAAAGTCCTTACTAAAGAATATGTACTACGGTACCCTTACTAAAAAAACGGAATAAGGAATCCTGCATAATGAACCCTTACAAACAAATCCCGAACAGAGAATCTGAACTAAAGAATCTTAAATACAAGATCTTTACTACAGACCCCTTCATAAGGAATCCGGAATAAGGGATCTCAACTACGGAACCCTTAAAAGGAAGATGTAGCAAGGAATCCGTACTAAGGAATATTTAGGAAGAAACCCTTAATGAGGAATCTGAAATAAGAAACCTTTAACTAAGTAAGAAAAGAACCTGTACCACGGACTCCATCATAAGGAACAAAAGCAAGGGATCCTGACTAAGGAGAGGACGCGTTTCACGGGCGCTTGCCTGGGAAACATTCGGCGGCGCATTTCGAACCGGGTGGTGGGGCCACCACCCGACACTCGGCGCCGTCGATCAAAATCAGGGGGACCCCGCTCCCCCCCAAACCCCCCCCCCTCCCGAACCCCCCTCCCCGCCCTCCCTCCCAAGTGGGGGGGGGGTTCAACCCCCCCCCCCCCGGGGGGAAGGGGGGTTTCAAATCCCCCCCCCTCCTCGGCGCCGGCGCCCGCGCTGGCGGCGACCAGCAGCGTCGACGCTGGCACCGGCGACGGCGGGGACGCACCGACACCTACCACCACTACCACCACTCACCATCACCACTACCACCACCACCACCGCCTCAACCCACCACCACCAACACCGACAGCACCACACACCACCACCACCACCACCACCACCACCACCACCACCACAGCCACCACCATCACCACCACCACCACCCCCACAAAAACCCACCACCACACCACTACCACCACCACCACAATCTACCACACCACCACCAGCACCGCCACAACCACCACCACCACCACTACCAGCAGCAATATAAGTAATCCACCGCCACCACTACAAACGTCCACACCACCACCACCACAACAAACGTCCACAAACCACCGCCACCACCACAACCCACCACCACCACCACCACCACCACAAACCACCACCACACCACAACCACACCACCACAACCACCACCACCACAACTCACCATCACCACCACGACTACAAACCCACCACCACTACCACCACCACCACAATCTACCAACAACACCACCACCACCGCCACAACCACCACCACTACCAGCAGCACAACCCACCACCACCACCACAAACCACCACACCACCACCACCACCGCCGCCACCACCACTACAACCACCACCGCCGCCACCACCACCACCACCACCACAACCCACCACCACAACCACCGTCGTCCTCGTCGACGCTCCCCGCCACCGCCGCCCGCCGCCGCAGGCGCCGGCGCCGGCCCAGAAATGGGAATCGACGTCCCCGTCGCCGTCGCCGCCGCCGACGCAAGCGTTGGCCCGAGGAGAGGGGCAGGGGAGGGGGGGGGGGTTCGAACCCCACCCCCCGTCACGGGAGGTGAGCGGGTGGGGGGGGGGTCGAAACCCCACCCTCCCCCTCCGTCGCTGGAGAGGGGGGGGGTTCGAACCCCCCTCCCCACCCTCTATCCAGGGGGCGGGGGGGCGTCCGGTTTCACCCCCCCTCCCCTCCAAGCGACCACAGAACGCGCTCTTTCTGACTAAGGAATCCCTGATAAGGAATACTTGGTAAGGAATCCTTCATAAAGATTCTTGGAGAACGCCTGACTAAGGATTCTTTGTTCCAGAACCCTTCAAGTAAGGAATATATGTAACATCGGATTCCTTAACTCCAGAATTCAATTGAAGAGTATTGCCTCAGGAATCCTTGCCAAGGAATATTTACTCAAGGAATGTGTGCTAAGGAGTCGCTAAGGACTCCTTTGAAATGAGTCTCAACTAACGAGCGTGTACCAAGGAATCTGAAATAAGAAATCCTTAATCAAGAATCTGCACCAAGGAAGCCTTTTACAAAGAAGTCTTTCGTAACGAACCCTTCATAACGAATCTTAACCAGAGAAAGCCTCAACGGCCAGGCGTCCTCACCCTCGGATCAAGGAATCGCTGTGTACATTTGTTGTTGTTTGTTTTTTTGTGGTCTGGCATGCAGGTAACATCATTGTTTTCCAGGCTCAGAGAAAGTGCTACGAGGGAGGCCGCGGCGAACACTCGAGCCTGCAAAATCCAACAAAAACAAAGGCAACACAACAAACAAGTGCTTCGTGGCTTCACAGATCAAGAAAATAAATCTCAAATCCGCAATGATTCCTTGCACCAAGGGCGCCAACTACTACGTATGTTTGTGTTTGGGGGGGAGGTGCGAAGTAGGCTCAGCGAGTAGTGCTGCGAGGGCGGCCGCGGCGAGCACTGGGGCCTGCAAAGCCCCAAAACATGCCACAGTGTTTCGTTGCATCACAAACATGAGAAACCCAAACAAAACAAAATACACACTGCTTCCCTGCGCCAAGGGCGCCAACTACTGCGAATGCGTGGTTGTTTTGTGGCGCAGGCTCACAGACAAGTGCTGCGAGGGAGGCCGCGGCGAGCACTGGGGCCCGCCAGCAACAAACATGTTTCGTGGATTCGCAAACAAAAAAAGCAAACCAAACATACTCAGCGATTCATTGCACCAAGGGCGCCAATCACTGCGTGCTATGTGTTGGTTTGCAGGCTCAGCGAGAAGTGCTGCGAGCCAGAATTTCTTCGTGGCTTCTCTAAAACAAATAACCAACAACAAAACATACACAGTGTTTCCTTGCATCAATGGCGCCAACTACTGCGTATGTTTTGGGTGTTGCAGGCCCAGAGGGAAGTGTTGCGAGGGAGACCGCGGCGAGCACTGGGGCCTGCAGAACCAAAGACACAACCAACCCAAACATACCAAAGTTCGCTGATAAACGGTGAGGAGGAGAGGCAGGCCGAGAGCTCAACTGCCAATCCGATGCGCGCATCCCCCCCACCGAACTTCATGATCACCCAGATGGTGGTGCACGAGGTACGATACTACGCACACCCAGGATGTTGGTAGATATGCCTGGATTCAGGGCTCCCCAGGCGGGTAAAGTAATGAGCTCCAGTGAGAACTACTTAGACAGATGCCTACGTATCCGCGCGCTCGGCATGCTGAATAGGAGTGCAGAGCAAAACTCAACATGCGCGCGACCAAACAATGTTAGATGCTCGTTCTGGGGACCTTCCTGGAGCCACTCGCTCCACTCGTGCGTCGAAGCTGCGTCGAACGTCAGTCGATGTGGGTCGACCCTGAGTCGAACCTGAGTCGAACCTGAGTCGAACCTGAGTCGAACTTGAGTTGAACTTGAGTCGAACTTGAGTCGAACTTGAGTCGAACTGGGGTCGAACAGATCCGTTAGGTGGGCTCCAGGAAGGTCCCCGAAACGAGCATCGAAACAATGGGAAGAGTGGCCAAGGCTGCGCGCTTCTTCGATTCGTGCAGCTCCGGCCTCGCCGCCCAGGACAGCACGGAAGTACGCAAAGATCTGGCCGGTCACGAATGCGTCGTAGCCGGCAGTGTGGAACTCGACCGACTTGCTGTATCTGTCGAACCCCTCCGGCAGGGAGAACGACCTGGGCGTCAGGCCCAGCTGACAGAGAGAGGACACGGAGGGAAGACGGCACACAGTTACTCACCGATCCTGGACGGGCCCAACCTGGGGCAAGGATTGTGTCGGGCGTGTCCCCCTACAGGGGGATTTTCGGCGAAAAAAAAAAAACACAAATACTCGCAAAAAGGCAAACAAATACACAAAACATAGTCCCCAGACTATTTTTGGACTGTTTCTGGACAATGTTTGGGGTATCGTTTGTTTTCCGTCGAAAATCCCCCTGTAGGGGGACAGGCCCGACTTGAGGCAGGGAGCGGTGCACACACCCTCCTGGCTCGGCCAGGGAAGCGCTGGCCTGGGCCCAGCACGGGCCTGGCCGGGAGCGGCGCCTGTACGCATCTCCTCGCCGGAGGGGGACAACCAGCCTCGAGCTCATCCCTATCCCTAATGCGGGATGACGATTCATTAAAACATGGGGGGAACGATTTTTTGTTTTTTTGTTCAAAGCCTGCTATTTCTGCAGAATTCTCTGACTGGAGGAGAACGGTTTAAAACATAGTTCTCCAGCCCGCGGCCGGTTTTTTCTAATCGTCATCCCGGGCGCCGCCGCGTGAACACGATCCCCGGTCATTTATTAATCGTCATCCTCCATTAAGATGGGCGAGCAAAAAGCGAGGACAATCTTAGGGATAGGCCCTCAGAGACCAAGGGAATCCTTAAGAGCGGCATCGAGGTGAGGTGATGTCAAACATAGGGATATGGATATGCTTCAAACTGGTAAGAGGGAGGGGTGGAGGAGTCAGCGTCTGGCGATCTGGCAGCTGCAGGGTCTAACCCAAGCGTGCACTCTCCACCCGCACATGCCGAGGTCTCCCCTCACTTGGTGCTGTCGCAGTGGTGCTGTCTCGTTACCACAGCTGCTACCATCGCCAGTCACAGCAGAGCCTGCAGCCAGATGCCCCAATAACGAGATAAGAGGTACGATCCGGCGATGCGGGCACACCAAGGATCGCAAATCGTCCGAGCGAGCGACGCGGAGAGTGCCGTGGCGAAGCCGAAAGACACAGCGCCGGGTCCCAAACATCCGCTGTCGTCGTGTGTCGTGGCACGGGCCCCTGTACCTCTCGACCCCATCCAGGGGACCGGCTTTCCATGCGGTCGTCCTCTGATGGCCCCAGGGCCGGAAACGGGCCTGCGAGAGTCAACACTTGAGATGCATCGGGTAAAGCCTGTGGGGCCATCAGGTTAAGCTTCCTGCTCCTTGCGCTAGACGCAAGGTTCAGCTTCCAATTTCAATTGTTGTGGTGCTACTTTCTGCTTCCTGAAGGTTGATACTGTCCACGAGAAGGGGGGAACCGGAGCCCACCCGCCCTAGCCACCACGCTTCACTCGCGTTGCCTGAATTCCTGGTGGGCCCTGGGAGATCTAAAGTACATCAGCTTGCGCCTCTGAACCAATGACGCCTCGTAGCTTACACCAAATGCGCGCCCCCAAGGCCAGAATCCTTGTTATACACGACGCCAGAATCGCCCTCCCGAGGCCACAATTCTCTTGTAAATCACAGCCAGGCTCGCGCTCCCGAGGCCAGAATCCCTAGCAAATTGCTCCAGGCTCATGCTCCCGAGTCGAACATCTTTTTTACTAACAGATTCGCGTGACTCCAAATCCGCGCTCTCGACTGCAGAATCCTCAGAAAGATCAGTCTTTTGTTTTGGTCCCACACTCTCACTCGGCGGCGAATAGGACTGATCCTACTTAAAACTGGCCCCTTATCGTCCTCGTCCTCATCCTCCTCCTCCTCTTCCTCTTCCTCCTTTTCCCCCTTCTCCTCCTACTCCTCCTCCTCTTTTTTCTCCTCGTCCTCCTCCTCCTCATGCTCCTCCTCCTCCTGCTCCTCCTCCTCGTCCTCCTCATCCTCGTCCTCCTTCTGCTCATCCTCCTGCTCCTCGTCCTCCTCGGCCCCACCCGCTCCTGCTTCTCCTCCTCCTCCTCGTCCTCCTCGTCCTCCTCCTGCCCCTCCTCGTCTCATTCCTCAGGAGGAAGAAGAGGAAGAGGAAGAGAGGGGGAACAGGAGGAGAGCTCCTCTTCCTGGCCGTGATCGTTATCGTACTCGTAGTAGTCAACGTTGTCGTCGTCGTCGTCGTCGTCGTCGCGGCGAAGATTATGTTCCATCTATTGTTGGGCAAGCCGGGTTCTGTTTGGGGCTTCCTCCCAGGGAATAATCCATTGTGGGCGACCCTGCACGCGAGAGGATTTGTGAGCATCTTCTCATGAGGATTGCAATAAGAATCAGTGGTTGCTGGTGTAGTCGTGGTTGTACTCGTGATTGCAATCGTACTCGTAGTCGTGGGTGTAGTCGTAATCGTGGTCGTCGTCGTCGTCGTCGCGGCGGTGATTAGTTTCCCTCAATTGTTGGGCGGGCTTGGTAATGTTTGGGGTTTCTCCCTCCCAGGGAATACTCCAGTGTGGGCGACACAGCACGCGAGAGGATGTGTGAAAATCTTCTCATGAGTGATGCAATAGGAATCAGTGGTTGTGCTTGCGATCGTAATTGTGGTCGTGGTCGTAATAATCATCGTAGTCATGATCGCAATCGCCATCATAATCCCAATCGTAGACGTAATCGTAATTGTAACCGTCATTTCGCGGCGGGTGCCACGGATAAACATTTTTGTTTCCGCTATTGGTGGGGCCCCAGTCCTTCATTAAGGCCGCTGACAAGATAGTGGGGGGGTCTGAAGACTTATCGAGGTGAAAGTGTGCAGCATGCGCGCTCCCGAATACATACTCCCTCCTCAATTACACCAGCTTCGCGCTCCCGCGGTCTGACTCCTGCGTGAATTGCGCAAGACTCTCGGTCCCGAGGCCAGAATCCTTTGTACGTTCCACCAGCTTCAAGCTCTGAGCAGATAACTGAAGCGTTCATCAACAACACTAACATCTCAATGTGCTTTGCTGGGTGCCAGTCGTCCTCGACTGCTGTTCCCACGAATTGTGGAAACAACTCCGAATGGTCCCATCATTGCTTTGACATCTACCGCCCAAATAGGTAGGGAGCAGGCGACAGAGGGCGAAACCCTTACGGATACAAATAATGTCTCCGATCTTCCGCGACGATAGGTCTGAGGACCTCGTCATCCCCCTCTTCGCCAGCAAGCGTGCCGTCGTGGACTCTGAGCGCAGGGCAGGTGAACGACCTCCTCGCCAGACTCGCCTCCAGTGGGAGGGCCGAGGCAGCCGACGGGCAGAACCTCCCCTTCTCCTCCGGGTGCTGCTGCAGGTGCTCATCTCCAGAAACCTCTGGACTCCTACTCACTCCTCACTCCTCACTCCTCACTCCTCCTCCTTTTCTGACGTTGCGCGACCCCAGTGCGTCAACACGTGGCGTTCTTCTTCCTCCTCCTACTCCTCCTCGTCGCCCTCCTCCTCCACCTCACTCCACGTTGACGATGACGATGGCAACAACGTTGAGACGGCAACGACGACTACGACCCCTCAATAAGTCACGCGCGCCACCTCCTTCTCTGCTCCCTCCCTGATCTCTACTCCCGCCCCCTCCGCTCGTCGCGGATCCCTGATTGAAGATCCCTGAACTCGAACCGGGCCCCCAGATGACGAAATGATAGAACCAGCGCAACTCCTTCGATGCTCCCCCTCCTCCTCCTCCTCTTCCTCCTCCTCCTCCTCCTCTGAATTAAGCCCCCGGGCCTCTCCAGCGTCAGAGCTTGACTGCAGCTTCGCACGGAAACAATACGCAGCTCCTTGGAGCCGAACAGAAACATATAACAAATATCGAAAAGCCATCGAATCTCGACCTTCGATCCTCAACCGCCTCCGCTCTGCTGCCGGTTACCTGCGGTGGCCCACCAAGGCCGCTCGGTGCTTTCGGGAGACCCGGGGCTGCGACGGCCCACAAGCAGCTCTGGAACGAGGCGCAAGGCATCGCTTCGACTGCTCCGAGGGCATGGTTTTCGAAGGGGTTGTCTTTGGAGGCAGTCCATACTTACAACCCCTTGGGAGGCATGGTCTCGGATACGCAGTCTATCGCCCCCGAGTTGGCCTGTGGGGTTGCGTCGACGTCGTTGTCCCTGCAGGGTATTCGAAAAATGTCGCGTTCGTTCTGCTGCCAGCCCTCAATGAAGTCATCAACATAAGCTTCAACTTTCGGATGTCCTGAATGACTACGTCTTGCAAACTTGCCAACTCGGCCGCGTGGCCGAACCCGACAGCGGACTCCAAGAATCGCGCCCAAAGTGGAAGGACATGCTCCGCTGGTGCCAGTGGTGCGCCTTAGCCCAGTCTCCCGATGTCCCCAACGAGGTCCGAAGCCAAGCGATGACCGATCGACAAAATAACCGCAAGAGAAGGGCCCCGCGGATGAAGGCCTGGCTCCATGCATTACGGGCTCCTGGACCTAATCAGGATCGCCGTGTGAATAGGACTGGTCCTAAACCCTCCTCAACCTCCTCCTCCCCTCCTCCTCCTCCGCCTCCCTCGTCTTTCTCTTCCTTCTCCTCCTCTTCAGAGAGGAAGAGAAATAGAGAGAGAGAGAGAAAAAACAAAAAAGGAGGGGGAGCGGGTGCCGCGGACCAAAAAATAGTTACCCCCTATTGCTGGGACCCCAGACCTCCAATAAGGCCGCTGGAACATGATTTGTCCCCCCTATTTGGGAGGTGTTCAGATCTGTCAGGCTTGAAGCATTGTCAGGCTCGGGAGTCTGCAGACACTATGAAGTATGAGGATGATGGATCCCCAGAAGTGGCCCTCCAAGGGGTACCATGTGGAGACCCCCACCCCAAGATAAACACAAACTTGAGATTCTTCAATATACTGGACCCGCTGCTGAAACTTGCCCTCGCCTATCCAATTTGCCACGCGTGGTTTCTCTCACACGCCTGTTCCAAAGGGCAAGCCGGGCAAGGCATATTGAGGATGAGCTGGGCAGGATCCTCCTTTCTGGGCCAATGGCGATCATCAATACATCTTGTGGTGTTACCTGCGACCCTGTCAACGGTGACTTGAGACGGCCTGACATTGTTAACCGATGGGATCTGCAGCTGACCGATCCGATCCGATACTTGACACGTCCAAGCGCCGATCCGAGAAATCGGCGCGGACCTCGGAATGTGTATGTTGATGCCTCTGTTTGTTTCCCGACCCTTAAGGGAAAGGCCGAGTCGAGGCACTGGAAACTCAAGACTGGCTCAAAAAGTCGGTGCCCAGACCCCTCACGGGCTCCGAACGCACCAATTGACCGAGCTGCGTCCAGCCGTGGCGACGACCAAGGCCGCACTGACGGCGTGCTTGGTTAATGGTGCGGTTGGGAATGTTGTTTTTGCGACACCGAGCTCACGCAAAACATAATGTAGGAAATCACGACACACTGTTTTCCGGCATGTCAAATGTGCGGATGTATCGAACGACATCGGCACTGCGAATTGTGGGAAAACACGGGCCACGCGCTCCTGCAATTGGTTTGGCCACGCACCACGCCCTCCTACAATTGGTTGACCTACTTCGCCGTTGTAACACACCGTCAGCGTGTCTACGGGACGAGGGGCACCCCCGAAGGCCAACTACGGTCAAGGATGCGCGGCAGGGATGCGAGGACCTCGGACGCTCATGCCGAGGCTCCTCGGCCGGGGGCTGACCATCGGACATTGGCGTAGGACGCACCGAGGATGACAGGAGAGGCAAGGACGCAATGCAATCTTTCACCCGGGGCCGTAGGCGACCCGAGGAGGAGGAGGAGGGGGAGGGGGGGGGGGAGAAGATGGAGGAGGAAGAGGAGGAGGAGTATGAGGAGGAGGAGGGAGGAGGAGGAGGAGGAGGAAGAGGAGGACGGGTCGCCTAAGCCCTTCGGAGAAACCCTCCTGGGCACCCTTGGGGAATTGCTCATCCGTGCGCCGGTATCTCAAGCGTCCCTCCGCCAACTCTAGAAGAGGGAGGAACGGCATAGACATTAACTTTTGGCGCTCCGCGCGGATTTCTTAGATCTGCGCTGGACCCCTCTCTCTGGCGCGCGGAACGCGCCAGGGGCGGCGCCGGGGGGAATCCAGCGCGGATCCAAGATATCCGCTCGGAGCGCCACAAGTGTATGTTTATGCACTTTTTCTTTCTCGAGCCTTACGCGTAGCCTCAAGTCGGGCTCGTCCCCCTACAGGCTGATTTTGGACGAAAAACAAAAGCTAAATTCAAAACAGTGTTTACTTTTTGAAACCATGAGCAACATCCGCACATTGTCCACATACTGCTCTCGTGTAAACGGACAAGCCGACACCCACCCTGCCTTACAGCGCCCATGTATGCATAGATTCGGCAGAGCCCGCGGATGGCCCCGAATGATATCCCGACGTCGCATTTCCATCGTCGGCAAGACTGGCAGGATGCACATGGCCGAACAAGCCACTTTGGCATCTGTATTGCTGGGTGGGTGTCGTAATCTTGCACCCGAGACTTGAGCGTAGCCCATCCGCGCCTATGGTGATCAGCGACACGTCCTCCGCGTCGGGAGCCTCGCCGGTGCCGGCGGAGCGCGGCCTCGAGGACACCGCCCCTTCCGCGCAGCGGGGGGGCGGTGTGGCGGCAAGGGCGCGCGGAGGCTGCTCTCTTCCAAGGGCGTCGCATCCCCCCGGGAGGTGCCAGACATCCAGCTGCTCCAGTGTTTTTGCTACGTGGGGTCCCTCCTCCTCCTCCTCCCTCCTCCTCCTCCTCCTCCTTCTCCTCCTTCTCCTCCTGCTCCTCCTCCTCCTGCTCCTCCTCCTCCTCCTCCCACTCCTCCTCCTCCCTCCTCCTCCTCCTCCTCCTCCTCCTCCTCCTCCTCCTCCTCCTCCTCCTCCTCCTCCTCCTCCTCCTCCTCCTCCTCCTCCTCCTCCTCCTCCTCCCCCTCCCCCTCCCTGGATCTGAGCCCCTGAGGACCGACTTTCTCTTTCTGCTGTCCTGGATCGTCCTCCGCACGGCCGCGGGGCACGGCGAGGGCCCCATGGGCGGCCGAGGCCAGCCCGAGCCGCCCGCTCCGCGTGTCATTGTCCGGAGCGCCGGACCTCTGGGATGCCGTCGACGATATAGACGGGCGGAGCGGGGACCGACCGTCCCGGCATTCCCAGAGGCCTACCACGACAGGTTCTTAGAAATCCAAGCCCCAGAACACAAACTGCTAGTTGCAAGGGAAAAACGAAGAAACCAGGCGGCCCCGCCTGTTCTTAGAAACCCCAAAGTGTTCTGAGAACACAAGCCATGTTCTCTTGGTACATAACCCCTGATGCGTTAAAACGCGGCATTCCCAGAGGCCTACCACGACAGGTCCTTATCAGGGGGACGTAAGACCTGGGTACAGGGGACTCGGAAATCCCCGACGAGGTCGTCACAAAAGTGACGAGGCCGAGCCTGGATTTTGACGAGGCCTCCCGCTGCAGACATCCCACGAAACTCCTCCTCGTCAAAATCCGAGGCGCGGTCGTCAAAAAACGTTGGCGAACCCGAGTCCTGGCAAACCCGGGTCTTACGCTCCCCCGATCTTCGAAACCCAAAAGTGTTCTGAGAACACAAACCATGTTCTCTTGGTACATAACCCCTTATGCGTCAAAACGCGGCAGTCTCAGCGCCAGAAGTGTTCTAAGGACATTTCGTGCAAACCACAAGAGGTTCGCAGAACACTCTGTGGTAGGCCTATATCGGCGTGCCAGAACGCTTTGCCACTGCTCGCATGGGCGACAGGCACCTGGTGGTGAACCAGCACTCGGGAGCGGCCAAGAGGGGGGTGTCCAATAGGGGGGGTGCAAATCATGACCGGCGGCATGTGCGCGGCTCAGCGGGGGGGCCAGGGACGTAATGGAATAAGAAAAGGCGCCACGAAATCTGGGGAAATATCATGGCCCACGCCATGATATCCCCCCCCCCTAGTCATCCCCCCCTCTTTTCCGCCTCCGAAGCACGGCCATGGGCCAGGAGGGCTCCCGGGCCCCTACCGGCGATGAGCGGGCGATTGAGGGTCGCTGCGCCCTCCCCATCGCGGAGCCCCTTCCCTGCTAGTTTTCGGGTCCTAGGTCGGGCATGTCCCACTACATGCGGATTTTGGGCGAAAATAGACATACTCGAAAAATACTCCCAAACAGCGAAAACATACTAAACAAATCGTCCCCAGACTATTTTTTTAACTATGTTTTGAATATTCCTCCTGTAGAAGGACGTGCCCGACTTAAGTCATGCCTGGGGCCTCCAACTCCCTTCGGTACGATGCCGGCTCCCCTGGAACGCTCTCGGCGAGGCGCGGCTGCTGGAGAGCATCTCGAAGCTGCAAAAACAGCCGATCACCGACGGCAGCGGCCACCAGAAGCCTCGGAACTCGAACCTCGAGCCTATCCCCTCCAACGTTGTCCCTGACGTCGGAGTTCCACTGGCCCGGGTCTGTCCAGACCCAGGTCAGTCAAGCTCTGCAGGATCCTGCAGGACCCTGCAGGATACTGCAGGATCCCGCGCGCCAGCCTGGTTCCATGCCACCCTGGCTTTGCAGGATCCTGTAAGATCTGGCGTTCTGGCTGGCCCCATCTGCTTTGGCCCCATCTCTACTAACGAGGCGGGGAGGAGGAGGAGGAGGAGGAGGAGGAGAAGGAGGAGGAGGAGAAGAAGGAGGAAGAGGAGGAGGAGGAGGAGAAAAAGGAGGAGGAGGAGGAGGAGGAGGGGTAGAGGAAGAAGGGGAGGAGAAGGAGGAACACGAGGAAGGGGAGGAGGAGGAAGAGGACGAGGAGGTGGAGGAGGATGAAGGGCAGGAGGAGGCAGAGGAGGAGGAGGACGAAGAGGAGGAGGAGGAGGAGGAGAAGGAGTAGGAGGAGGAGGAGGATGGAAGCCTACCGCACTGGGCTGGAGCAAATTGGGCCGGACGACCGCGCCGCATCGCCGATGCATCGACGACGCGGACATTTCACCAGTGACGTCGGCGTGGACAAAGTCGGGCTGCGGATAGAGCCGCATCGCCGATGCATCGGCGAGGCGGCACGATCATCCGACTTCATTTTTCCGTGCCCCATCTGAAAGGCTTGGACGACCCCATCTGTAAGTTGTTCACCACCTGGCTCCCAAGAGGTCTGGGCCCACTCCCTGGGGCCACTCTTTGATACAGTTTCGTTTTTGCTACATACCTACGACCGAGCACCTCATGTCGTGCTTTCTTGTTTTTCACGACACGGCGATGTCAGGACCCTCTATACGTAAGGCGCCCTAGGGCCAAGCAGGAAACGAAAATGGGGGACGGCGGCGTGCTGCGAAGAAGCAAGGGCCGGATGGCACCGGCCGCGCTCAAGGGCCGCATCCTGGGGGCCGCGCGGGAGGGCGGGGGGGGGGACCTCTCCCATGCACAAGCAGTATCCCAAAGCACTGCCGTGTCCTACGTGCTACTCTCCCCATTGCTCCCGCTCCTGCTCTACAGCCCGTGTCGGCAGAGCCCGGAGACGCCATAGTGGCCGAATGGCCTCGCTGGCCTCGCTGATCGCACACATGTAAAGAACCAAGCTCTTGATCTTCCGCGCTTTACAGGCCCCGCCCCCCCAGCACGACGGCCGCCATCAATTTTGACCGAGCATTCCTACACGGCGCCGGCGCGAATCGCGACGTGACTGGCCCCCTTTCCCACTCCACCCCCCTCGGTCACGCCCACGATCGCAAAGGTGCAAAACTCTCGAGCAAAGCGCACGGGGGAAAAAAAATAGTCGAGATCGCTCCTGGGCAAACTGTCCTCCTCGAGCCCAGCGCGGGCGGCACGGATTGGAGTAACGCCGCGCGCAGATGCACATCAGGAACATCCGATCTTGGGTTCAGAACCTCGACATAAAACAGAGACATCCCCTGATGATTCAACCAGCATCCGACAACAAGACCCACAAAGAGCACAGCAAGTCACTGGCCACACAAGTCAGGAGGTACATCGACTGTCACATCGGTCCAAAGGACACTGGAGCAAGCTAACACCCACGTAGACTCGTATAGATACCAAAAACTCAACCAGCATACATCAAGTATAGTGTCCAGTCAAGCATGACATCGTCGCTCCCGTTTGTACTCCATAAGTCGGCTCGTCACCGGGCCAGTCGTAACGCCGCGCTTCCTGTTCCCATCGGGAGACTGGTGCCATTCGTTCCCCTTGCTTTTTGCCGATGTCGTGTGTGTCTCCAGCTGCTGCTGCTATTGCTACTGCTCATTCTTGCGCCCCCCCACGCCAAAACCAAGGCGTCCCTAGTCGTCCCCAGACAAAGACCCCTAAATCTTAGCCGTATCGGAGGCCATCTTGGGCCGTCGTGGAGTCGTCTGGACCAGGAAAAATCCTTTGGAGCCGGGTCCGGGCAAATTTTCGGCATTCTTTCGGGTGGCCGGCGGGACGCGCCGGAGCCCCAGGGGGGGTTCTTCTGGAAAAAGAGCCAAAACCAAAAACGATAGGATTCAGCACGCCAGGCACGCCTCTTGCAAGCAACAGGGGGCGGCTGCACTCCTGTTGATTTATCACAGGGGTGCCCGGCGTGCTGCACCCAAAAGAACTCCCCCTGGGGCTTCGGCTCAGCGCGCTGGCCACCAGGAAGGCACAGCCGCTGCGCAACTGGCCTCGACGGCTTCCAAGACGGCCAAGGTGGCCCAAGACTGCCTCCAAGTTCGCCCAAGATGGTCCAAGATGGCCTCCAATACAGCCCAAGACGGTCCCAGATGCCTCAAAGTCCGACCGACAAGCCACCCAGACTGCCCAAGATGCCTCCAAGAGGCCCCCAAGAGGCCTCAAAGACGGCCCAAGTGACCTCCAAGAGTTCCCACAAGTGGGCCCGAAGATGCCAGAATCCACGATGTCCCTGCGGTTTGTGGCAGATTTTGGAATTGGCTTCTTTTCGGCCCTCCTCCGCCCCTCCTCCTCCTCTCCCAACTCCTCCTCCTCCTCCTCCTCCTCCTCATCCTCCTCCTCCTCCTGCTTCCCTCCTCCTCCTCCTCATCCTACTCCTTCTCTCGATGGTTCACCTCTCTCCTACGCTCCTTCTTTCTCCCCCGCGTGTTTCCCGAAGGGTTTCCACAACGGCTGGGGGAACACATGGTTCGATAACTTGGCAGAGCTTTGGCCATGACGTTCGGCCACATGGGCGACTCCAAAAAGGCAGGGGGCGACGGTGGTTCGCCGTAGGCGTCTTCGATCCGCCGCCACCTGTTGATTTATCACAGGGGTGCCCGGCGTGCTAAACATATGATACTTTCTGGTCCGTTTGGAGACTTCCCCTGGGGCTTCGGCTCATTGCGCCGGCCACCCGGAAGGCCGCGTAAGCCGCCAGAGGAATTGCCCAATCGCTTCCAAGACGCCGAAGATGGCCTCCAAATTCGCCCGAAATGGCTTGAAAGACGGCCCAAGAGGGTCCAAGATGCCTCAAAGTCCGCCCAAGAAGCCACCAAGACGGTCGAAAACGGCCCAAGAAGCCCCCAAGAGGCCTCCAAGACGGCCCAAAAGGCCCCCAAGTGGAACTCCAGGAAGGCGTGCAGAGGCAACAATCATTGATTTTCTTTGGTTGTTGGCAGATGTTGGCATTTGTGTCTTTTCGGCCTTCCGACGGCACGAGATGATCAAAAACTCCCCAAGATCGCCTCAAGATCGCCCAAGAAGCCTTCGAGACGGCCGACGAGGCCCCCCAAACGGCCCCAAGAGGCCCCCAAGCCCGCCAACGAGGCCTCCAAGATGCCCAATACAGCCCTGGATCACCCCAAGGGGTTCCAAGTCGCTTCAGCGAGGCCCCCTAAGACGGCAAGGAACGCCCTGAGACTGCCAAAGAGGCCTCCAGAAAACCCCCAAAGGCCACGAGGCCCCCAAGATGCCTCCAGGAGGCCGCAAGGAAGCTCCCAGGAGGCTCCCAAGATGCCCTCCTCCTCCTCCTCCTCCTCCTCCTCCTCCTCCTCCTTCTCCTCCTCCTCCTTTCCCTCCTCCTCCTCCTCTCCCTCCTCCTTCTCCACCTGATCTTCCCCGCCATCCTCCCAGAAATGTTCCACGAAATGTTTCCACAACGGCTAAGGGAACACATGATCCGATAGCTTGGCAGAGCTCTGGCCACAACGTTCGGCCACATGGGCAGTTCCGAAAGGCAGGGGGCGGCGGTGCTTCGCCGTAGGGGACTTTGATAAGAGAAGATCGAAAAGACGGAAAGGAACACTAAACGATGCAATATTCACGCTACAACCCGCCTAACGACCCACCAACGAGCCAACCCGTTCGGGAACTAGCCCCCCAACAAGCTCGACAGACGAACACGACGCAACATTGCATTCAACACATCCTGCCTAAGGCGACTGCCAACACCCTCCTTCCCCTCCCCCTCCTCCTCGTTCCCCCTCCTCCCTGTCCTCCTCCCTCCCAACTCCTCAGGGTACCGCTCCCAAGCCATAAGACAAGACGAGTCCGCACACTTCCAATATGGCCGAGGCAAACTCCGAGCCGTCAGGATGGCCCAAAGCCGTCAGGAGGAGGAGGAGGAGGAGGAGGAGGAGGAAGAGAAGGAGGAGGAGGAGGAGGAGGAGGAGGAGGAGGAGGAGGAGGAGGAGGAGGAGGAAGAAGGGGAGAGGAGGAGGAGGGAGGGAGAGGGAGGAGGAGGGAGGGGAGAAGGAGGAGGAGGAGGGGAGGAGGAGGAGGAGGGAGGAGGGAGGAGGAGGAGGAGGAGGAGGAGGAAGGCGGCGGAGCGCAGACGGAGTAACGTACGGTAGGCAGGCGCCCTCCCGAAGAGGCCTGCCTGTTCGGGCCGCGGGCACCCTCCTGCAGACTGGGGCGGAGGAGGAGGAGGAGGAGGAGGGGGAGGAGGAGGAGGAGGAGGAGGAGGAGGAGGAGGAGGAGGAGGAGGAGGAGGCGGAGGGGGAGGAGGGAGAGGTCGGGGTGCCGCTCTCGAGCGTGTCTGGGCGGGCGGGGGAGCCGCCGCTGTCTCCACTGGCCCTCCTCCGAGTTAGGGGGGGGGATGGGCTCTGTGGAGAAGGAGGAGGAGGAGGAGGCCTCTAAACGGCAAGGTCTTATTTTGATTTGCGCACGGTACCACTCGGCTGGCCTCCCAGGGGGCCCAGCACGAGTGGCGACGGTTTTGCGCAGCTGGCAGCACCCTGGGAGGGCGAGGCTCCTTTCTTTGATCTGCGCAAGACGCCGTCCCGCTGGTCCTCACACGGGCCAACTAGATTGCAGACCTTGAAAAGATCACAGCGACAACGATAAAAACGGCAACAACGAGAACGATTAACCACAACGACAACGATAACAACGGTAACAACGATAACGGTAACAACGACAAATGCCTATCTTTGCAGTGTCTGCAGCAACCCGGCAGGCGGAAGGAGGAAGGATGGGGCGAGAAGCAAGGAGGCGGGGCAGAGAGGAGAAGCCGGCAGCAGCGCCAGACCTCCCGACGGTGTTTGTTTTGACAGATGTGATCGTCTTCACCTCTTCGGGCTTCCTTCGGCTCGAGACGGTCCTAGAGGCCTCCACGATGACCCCAACACGGCCCAGGAGAAACCCGAACCTTTGTCCAAGACGGCCTCGTGTTGGTCCGTGGACGGCCCAGGACGGCCCCAAGCGACCCCTCAGCTGGCTCTAAAGGGCTTTTGGAAAGACCCCAGCCCCGAGACGGCCCAAAAGTCCAGGCCCAAGAGAGCTCCTCATAAAGTGGAGGCGAGGGGCGCCGCACGCCACGCCGCCCTCCCAGAGTCCACCAGGGGACCACCCCGAGGGTCGGTCTTCCGCGGCGGCGGGGCGCGCCGCAGGCAGCCGGGTGGATGGGGAATCTCTGAGAGACGGCGGGGCTGGAGGATGTGTCGGGCGGCGCAGCCAGTCGAGAGCGCTCCTGCACGCTCTGAATTGGGCGTGGCTTCATGGGGGGGTCACAAGTGAGGGGGGGGTCAGACAAGGTCCCCTTTCGTGCCCCCTTCGGGCCCCTCCAGAGCCCCAGGGGGCTCGTTCAGGTACCGTTTGGGTACCTTTTCGGACCACGCTCGCCGCCCCCCCATTTATGACCCCCCCATTACGCTGCGCCCAACTGAAGGCGTTCTGGAACGCTCCGGGGCGACGTGTCGACATCCTAGGCCTGCCTGAGATTCGCAGCGTCGGGGCCGACCGCCCGACCGACCAGACCGGGACCAGGAAGGGGCTCCTTGCCGTCCCTGGCCCTACCCTTCCCTCGCAAAGGGAGGGCAACGGGGAGGATGCCGTCGCATAAGAAGGGAACAACCTGCCCGACTGCGAACACCTGGGGGGCGGAACCGACCGGCACGCGCACAAGGCCTCCCGCCAGAATCAACGGCCGCCGGGGAGACGAGGGCGGGAGGTAGAAGAAGAGCGAAAAGGGAAGAAGCAAGGGAGAGAAACTCATCCTCCTCGGCTTCGTCCTCTTCCTCCTCCTCATTCTCCTCACCTCGCCCGCTGTTCCTCCTGACCCTCTCCTCCGCCTCCTCCTTTTCCTCCTCGCCTGCCTCCTCGACCGCCTCCTCAACCTCCTCCTCCTCCTCCTCCGCCTCTTTCTCTACTACTGTTCCTATACATCACTCCGCCCTGTCGCACCACGGAGCCAGTCGGAAGGGCGGGCGGGGCGCTTCGCATGAGACTTCCTTGCCACTGATGATCCTGAAGCTTTAGAGTTGGCGGCAGCATCGCAGATGGAGGGAGGGCCGCCTCCAAAATGTGCCTGTCGCCGTAATGCAACACACACACTCGTACTAAACAGTTGCAAGGGCTTCACGGACTGAGGGTGGGTCGCTTTCAAGATGTGGCTTTCGCCTTAGCGCCGCGCACACTTGTCTTAAACATTGCAAGCGCTTCACGAATTGAGGGTGGGCCGTTTACAAAATGTGGCTCTCGATCTGGCGCCGCATACACGTATTTAAACACATTGTACCAAATTCACGGGTTCAGGCCAGTTCCTCTTCAACTCGAGGCTCGCGTGTTAGCGCCGCGCACATTCGTTTGCAGCATGTAAAAAGGGCTCCCAAGTTAACCTGCCACAAATGGAATTTTGGAGCGACTCAGAACTGTTGGGGCGCAAGGGTTACATTGATTAGCGGTGTTGAAACCCTAAGAGCGTTCTGGCAATATTCAGGATCGTCAAGACACAACACAACAGCCGAGTTTTTCGTGGCGTTGAAATTCCGACAGTGACCTTTTACTTCGATTCAGGATATTCCAACTGTTGTCTCCAAGCGGCCACTCCCCACTGTGGAAACGAATCATGATTGGGGTCGATGAAGAGAGAGCTTGGAGGGAGGATGTATCCCAACATCGCTGATGAGTCTTAGGTTTACACCGGCCGTCCTCGTCCACCTCCTCCTCATCATCTGCCTCCCAAGCAGCAAACCTGGTAGCCCTCAGTCTGCGGAGGACTCGCAACAGGGCACGTGTATGCTGCACCTCCCAAGCCTGGATGCTCCCCGCGCCGCTCGACAGCACAGTTCTGTCTCCCCAGACGCGCTCGTGGCCTGGGAGTGATCCCAGCGGCAGCGCGAGGACCCGTGGTGAATGTTCACGAGCTCTTAGTTGTTGCGCCAATCTGCGACGATCTCGAAGCTCTGCCGAGTAGTCGGATCCTTCGTGTCCTTTCATGCCCCTTCTCCTCCGAGGCGCGCTCGGGCACGGGCCTGCGCCGCGCCTCCCCCCCTACCATCCTCTTCCTGTCCCCCCCCCCCCTCGCCTACACGTCCCCCCACGTTCTCGCCCGCCTCCTCCTCCTCCTCCTCAGCCTCCTCCTCCTCCTCCTCCTCCTCCTCCTCCTCCTCCTCCTCCTCCTCCTGCTTCTCCTCCTCCTTCTCCTCCTCCTTCTCCTCCTCCTCCTCCTCCTCCTCTCCTCCTCCTCCTCCTCTCCCCTCTTCCTCCTGCTGCCTCCTCCTCCTCCTCCTCCTCCTCCTCCTCCTCCTCCTCCTCCTCCTCCTCCTCCTGAGCCTCCAATCCTCCTCCTTCTGCCTCCTTCTGCTCTGGCGTGCACCTTGGCGCGGGCAGGCCTGGTCTTGCTGCCCTCCGCGACGCCAGCGGGGAATGCGGATAGCGGCAACACCGCGCATCTGGTACATCCGACCCTCGACCTCCACCTTCCGCGCCTTCCGCGCAAACCTGCCGCGCGGAAGGTGCGCCTTGGTGTGTGGGCTGTTCCCGATTTCGACGCGGTCTCAGGAAGCCTCCGGATTTGTCGAAGGAAACCTCGGGAAGCGATGAGGGGCCTCCAGGGGCGTCCGGGGGCCTCCGGAGATCTCTGGGGGGCGAGAGGAGGAGGAGGAGGAGGAGGAGGAGGAAGAGGAGGAGGAGGAGGAGGAGGAGGATAATGAGGAGAAGGAGGAGGAGGAGGAGGAGAGGAGAGGAGGAGGAGGAGGGAGGAGGAAGGGGGGCAGAAATATGATCTCATGCGTTTCCTTCACCGGGACCGCTGCCGAATGTTGGGTGACTTCGGCTCCGCCCAGGCGAGGCCACAGGCATGCTGCTTTTGGTATCCTGGCGCATTCTCTTCGCGTGAGCCCTCTCCGGCCTGCGAGCCGCAGCCACAGACCCAAGCCGAAGGCAAAAACAGGCCTCGGATGGCCGCGGCTGGCCGCCTTTTCGTGGGCGGGCGCGTGCGAGGTGATGGCGCTGCAGCGCAGACAGGAGGAAGAGGAGGAGGAGGAGGAGGAGGAGGAGGAGGAGGAGGAGGGGGAGGAGGAGGAGGAGGAGGAGGAGGAGGAGGAGGAGGAGGAGGAGGAGGAAAGGGGCGAGCAGGAGGAAGACGAGGAGGAGGGGGAGGAGGAGGAAGACGAGGAGGAGGAGGAAAAGGAGGAGGAGGAGGTCCGTAGTCAGTTTGGCTCAAGCCGCCCAGGGCGAAACCCCGATTGCTCAAGCCAGCTTTGCACATGCTTCTGCGAAGTGTTGCGCGGCTGGAGTTTAACTGCTGTGGCGCTGTGGAGCCTGAGAAGGGCTGCAAGCTTGGGGACCTCCGCCAGCCTCAGGTCGCGCCCGGAAGGGCCCGTGCGCCCAGAGGCCGGCGGAGGTTCCCAAGCCTACGAGCAGAGGCTGGCCGCCCTGACATTTCTGTAGGCCTACCACGACTGTTGTCGAACCCGAAAATGCTCCGAGGATTACAACAAGTTCCTTAGAACATGAACCCGATGTATGAACATCAGGTAGTCTCATCCAGAAATGTGCCAATCAACAGTCTGTGCAGACCACAACAAATTCTTAGAATCTTCTTCGGTGGCCCTATAAGATTATGTCGTTCCCATCGTACTTGAGGACCACATCCCGTAAATAATTTCGAGCACCCGGAAACGAGTCGAAAAAGTGTCGAAACAGTGCCGAAGCAGTGTCGAACGAGTGTCTCCCAAGGCCCGACACGCGAAAACCCTCAAGTTTCGGTACTTTCTTGGTGCTCGAAATTCTTTCTGGTGATCCAGGCGCTAAAGTAGGTTGGAACCTCATAACCCTATAGGCAGGCCGGGACGAATCGCCACTGCTCGAAGCTTGCGGCGCTGCGCGCGCGCGCACTGACTGTTCACCCGCTTTGTTTCATCGGGCGTGTCTTGTCGTCCCGATTTCCCATCAGCTCTCACGGGCAAGGTTTCTGCACTGCCTGAGGGGGGCACACGAAGCGTGAACGAAACATACTCTTGTTTTACAATTCGAACAACCGGCCACAAGCGGAGGGGGGGGAAATAAGGTCGGGGGGGAAAATCAAACGTGGACCCAATTATTCCGGCGGCCCGGGCTGCGCTGCAGGCTTCCACGCCACCACCGGCACACATAACCCCCATCAGCAGCAGCATGGCCGCCCGCGGGGGCAGCGCCAGCGCCCAACCCAGGCACGACGCGCCGGCTTGCCATCACGGCCGCGACGCGACGGCAATCATATCGGGGACTGCTGCCACGGCTACGACGAGGCCCTTGGCTGCACGGGTGCCGAAGGGAAGCCATCCAAAGATACCGCGCGGCCGCGAGCGTTTGTCGCGCCGCCCCGCGGCAGCGACCTCGGCGCATCGGGCTGGCCGGCGCTCCCGTGCTTCCAGGGACAGCTCGCTGGCCACGGCCGAGTCCCCCTCGATGGGCAAAGGCCACCCGCGGCGCGTGGATGATCGAATCCATGTAGTTCCTCCTCCTCCTCCTCATCCTCCACCTCCGCCTCCTCCTCCTCCTCCTCCTCCTCCTCCTCCCCCTCTTCCTCCTCCTCCTCCTCCTCCTCCTCCTCCTGCTCCTCCTCCACTTCATTCGCCTGCTCCTCCTCCTCCTCCTCCTCCTCCTCCTCATCTTCCTCCTCCTCCTCCTCTTCCTCCTCCTCCTCCAGCTCCTCCATCTCCCCCATCGACCGCAAATCAATCCTTGATTGTTCCTCCTATAAACCTCGGACCTCGGGGCGTCCCCCCTCTTCTCCTTGGGGGGAGACGAAAATGGGGAAACCCGCTCAAATGAGAAAGCATCGACGTGGAATCGGCGATGCGCGGTTCCTGGGCGGGGGGGGGGCTGCGAGGCCACAGCTAGAGATGGGTGGGCGTTAAGGGGTGGATGAGTGACCCTGTTGGCCGATGCTTCCACGATCGTAGCCCCTGGTTCCCCCCACGATCGTTGCTTCGCTGCACCTCGCGCCCCTCTTGCTGGGCACGCCCTGGGCGCTGGCGCGCCTGATCAGCGAGCAAGTTGCCAGCGGCCTGCGGAGCGTGCGGGCTGCGGCAAGACTGCGCATGCACAAGTCAGCACATGTGGGTACTTGCAGGGATCAAGAAACTCCACGTCTCGATGTTATTCGCCGGCGTGAATTGTGCATGTACGAGGCGTGACAGAATGCTCCTCAGCTGTCTGGCAAGGTCTCTGTCGTGTTTACAACGGCCGATCCCATCCTTGAGCCTCTGAGGCTTGCTGCTCCGCGCCAACTCTGACCTTCAGACGGCGCCAGCGCCCCTAAGAATATCCAAGATGGCATCAAGACTCGCCATGCGGGCCACAGCAAACCCAAATTCGTGATTCCACATGAAATATTTCCCCTTGTTGTTCGACATCCCGCTAGTTCTATCTTCCGACAGCCCAAAACGGCCCCAGAGGCCTCCATGACGACAACAGAGCACCCCAAGACGGCCCAAGAGGCCCCCAAGACAGCCCCAAAAAGGGCCCCAAAACGGCTCAAGAAATCTCCAAAACGGCCCGACAACGAATCGAGAAAACTCCAAGACAGCCCAGAGAATTCCCAAAGACGGCGCCAGGCGGGCCAACCCCGAAGGCCACATGGCGGCCCCCGATACAGCACAAGGAAGATCCAAGATCCAAGACGACCCACAGAAGGCCCCAAGACGGGCCGAGCGACCTTCAAAAAGGCACCAATAAGGCCCCGAGACGGCTCAGGAAACCCTAAGACGGCCCGACAGCGACTCAAGAAAACTCAAACACAGCCCAGAGAGGCTGCAAAGACGCCCTCCGAACGCGTCAGACGGGCCGAGAAGGACCCAAGGCCCAAAGACGGCCCCTGAACCAGCACAAGAGAGCTCCACGATCCAAGACGGCCCAAAGATAGCCCGGAACAGACCCGAACCGCCCTCCAAAAGGCCCGAGCGGCCAGAAGACCTCCGAGAATGCCTGAAACGCCCCGAAGGGCCAGCACTACAGCCCAGAGAAACGCCAAAGATGGCCTCCGAATGCGGCAGACGGAACCAACCAGCACCAAGACGGCCCAGACAGCCCCCAAGAGGCCCCAAGGGGGCCCACAAAGATCCTGCAGGAGCCCGCGGAGACGCCCTTTTCGGAAGCCCCCAGAGCAGAAAGAACGTCGTCGAGTTTGAGACCCGCCAGGGTTCAGACCGCGCGCCGAGTTGTAGTGGGTGTTTAAACTCAACCTCCTTCATGCTGCGCTGCTGCGTTGGCAAGATTGCAAGGCTTTCCGTCGGGCAGATGGATGGGGCACAGCTCTCGGGAGTTCTCTTGTGGAACGATTAAGAAACTGAAAACTGTATGGCTAGATAAAATCAAATGGGGGTGGGTCGAGATCTCTGAAACCCCGCGGGTCTCGAAGATGCATCGGGCGCCGCAGTCGACCCGGCGCTTTTTGGAACGCTCTGGAAGCGTTCCGGACCGCGCCGGGGTGATCCCCACCAGCAGGTGCGGCGTGCGTGGTAGAAGCTATATGTTTTTTTTTTACCCGATGACGCGCCCCTGCTCGAGTTGGCGGATAAACAACAAAAGCTACGAGAAGTAAAAGTTCCAATTCAAGTGATTGGGAGGCTCCGAATATAGGTTTGTTCAGGAACAGCTTGGGCGGCTGAGTTGGTGCATGCAAAGAAAAGAGAGAGAATTCGTGCATTGCACCCTTTAACCTCGACCCACAAGCAATGGCAGCGTCAAAAGGTCACGCTTGCATAACGAGGCACCAACTGAAATTGACCATGTGTTGATTATGTGAAGTCGCAATGTTCTGTGGTTCGGTTTGGCTTCGAGTGCGTAAGTCTGAACAGTCATGGTCTCGGGATTGTCACCGTGAAACAAGTGCGCCCGCAATCGCGAGCCGATCGGTTCATCCGCGTGGAAACACAAGCGCACGCGCGAAAGCAATAGAGCCCAGAGACACGCTCGCCACTGAGCGGGGTGCACGGCACGCGCAAGACAATTATCTACGTGTAGCGCCATGTCCAGGACAATTTCAAAACTCGCGATTCGGCTGCAACATGGGGAAGGACGCGGAGATGAGGAACAAACGGAAACGCGGGAACTGGGAGGGCGAGGAGCGCGAGGAGGTCGCGGGGCGGGAGGAAGGTTGTTCCGGGGGAGAGGCGGAGGCGGTCGAGAGGATGCATGGATACATTGGTTTCCAATCGAGTGCAAAGTGGCGCCCGCGGGCGCGCGCTGCGTTTGTCGAAACTCCGCCTGACGCCCCAAACCAGCAGTCAACTCCAACAGCGCGGGCTCACAGTCGGCTCGTGCTGTGAAGCCCCACCAACCCCCATCGCAGATGGACGGGGCCCTTGCCATCAAGGCGAACGAAACATCGACCAGCGAAGAAGAGTGCGAACCTTTTGCCCCTTCTGTGAATTCCTCGACAGATCCCTCCTGCCCGCTGTCTCCATCGGCTGAGACGTTATGTTCAAGATGAGCTCGCACCCGCGCCGGTTCGACATTTGCGTGCGCCTCTAAGTGGGTGCGTCAGCCTCTCCCCCAATGATGGCGCACTGTTTCCTCCTGGTCACTCTGCCTCTCCCAGCCCCCATCCCTCCCCGCGCCCTATCCCTCTCCCCATCACTCCCCATGCGTCACCTCCTGATTCCTCGCATATCCCCACATGCATCGAAACGCAGAACTGCGCACTGCAGCAAACACTCCAAAAACCATTCGAGAACAATCAAGCATTCACGCGCCCAGACGTGGGAGCTTCACAGCAATGCGCCGTCGCGCATTTGAGATCGAAAACCAGGCCGCCAACAATAATATGTATTATGATGAACATGGCGACCTAGCTCACGGGCGTGCCCTGTGGCCCGCTAGCGCCTGTAATTCATGTTAGTGGCGCGTGCGTTCGTGCATGTTGTAATGTGCACTTAGCATGTCATCTACGTGAGACGCACAGGCCAGACACTTCAGCACGACTTGGTTTTCGGAAGGTCACCCACTAGATACCCAGGGGCGTCCTAGCTTTTCCTATCAAGCAAAAAGGCTGCATGCACCGACTTCGCCTTGCCACGAGGAGACACTATCACATTCGACGCTGCAGTGACAGACAGTCGCGGCCTCGCGGGCCTTCATGTATATAGGTTTACCACGTCGGTGGCTCCCTTCGTTCCCATGTCATCCTGCATCGGGGTCTGGATCCCCCATGCGCAGTGCCAAAAACCAACAGGCGGCGGGCAGACGTTGACTCACCGATCCTAAATCTGCGGGGCGAACGTCTTCCAATCGCTCTATCCGCTCTAACCTTCCTGCGAGGAAGTCGCGGCAGAGCTTAATGAATGAAGCGATGCCCTTCTCGAGCCCGTTGCACTCGATGACGGCGCAGTTGTTGGCCGGAGCACGTTGGAAGAGGCGCCGTTGGTGGAGGTGCGCAAGGCAGGCCGAAACCTCGTGCAGGTCGCGCCAGATTTCGTTCACCACTCGAAAAGAATGAGTCGAAGAAACATGGACTTAGACTCGGCGAGCAACATGGTTCTCGACCATAGCGCACGTGGCCATTCCGGAAGTTGCACGAGCGCGGGGGGGAGGGGGGCATTTGATGGCGCGAACTAGGATCTTGAAGAGACCGAGGCCACCTCCACCATGGTACCGTCGCGTGAATCGCGCTCATGTACTTCTGACATGACGAGCGCGAGGGCCCTACAAGTAAAGAGCGCATGTTGGAAGCCAATGGTAAACTCTTCACTGCGTTCGCCATGCCGAAAACGAGCTCAAGGTTGGCGGACGCGTGCTCGAGCTCGGGCTCATCGGGGGATGTCGCGTCACGTGCAAACGTGCCGATCCATCGGCGCAGGTGTCGTGCATGGCGAGGTTACCGACTGAGCCCAAGAAGTTCGCAATCTCGGAAGCTGTCTGCAGGAAGGCGCCCTGCCCCCCCCTGCCAATTGCTTGCTCAACCGCCCGTCCAAAGCAGAGACACTGGCTTGCAGCGACGGTGCTGCGACCATGCTCGTGACTAAATCCTTCGCGCGGTTGCGGGGGCTGGCGTTGTTGGCGATGGCCTTGAAAGTAGCGACGCGAGCATTAGGAGTCGTCTCGAGGGCGGCCTTAAGGCCGCAGGGGAAGCGCCCGACAAACTTCATCGAATGTTCGCACGAGTCCCTGGGGCCGCGCTCGCACATGGATGCCCCATGCACAACTTGAGACAATGCGCGGTAGCTGGCGACAGGGATGCCTTCAGACAGCCCCTTCATCATCCATCGCGCCATTCATTGTCACGACGCTACCCTTCGCGACGCAGGCTGAGAAGAACTCCGCGAGGATGCTATCGACACCCGCCAGCAAGAAGAGCGCCATCCCCATGTGCCCCCCCGCCTTCGACGCCTGCTCCTCGCGCCGACATTTGCCCCAAAGCTTCATTGCCTCGAATGAGTGGTCGACGGGCTCGCCGACTGCGGCGAACGCCGCGCCTGTGCCGATAAAGCCCGCGCCCTTCGCCTCGAGCGCCGCAACTCCATCGGGTTGCCCAACGCACCCGCGCAGCCAGGATGGCGGCGCGGCGTCCTCGCCCAACAATTCAAGGGGCCCCGGCGATCTTCTCTTCGCCAAGCCCGCCTTCCGCAATCGAAGCCAGCTGGCGTTGACAGGCTGCCAGGGCAGCCGACCCAATGGAGCTGGAGTGGAAGGCCTGCACCATGGTGAATAACCTCCATGGGTGAATAACCTCCATGGTCTTCGACGCAGGGTCACGATAGCGGGTGAATAACCCCCATGGTCTTCGACGCGTCTTCGATCCAGCCAACTGTTGCACCGCCCATGTCCTACAGGCGATCGGGGCCCTTGAGATTGTCAGCGGTGCTCTTCATAATCAAGCAATGGCACCACCCGGCCGTGGAAATCCGAGATGACGAAGTGACTCGACCGAGAGCGTCGGCTAAACCTTCCTGGATAAACGCGCTCGAAGCGAAGTAGATGGGCTTCATCCGGGTCTCATAGAAAATCTAGCACCTGGCCTGGTGCCACAACATCGCTAGTGAAGGCGCCGGCCTGACCTGCGGCGCGATCTGACCTCATGCCCCACCGCTGCTATCACATTAGAATCAGGAGCGCGGCCGAGGGAACAAGAAGCTGAAGCTTTGATGACGAGACGCTAGATGATTATGTCGATGGCGGGGGGGCGCCCGAGGGAAACCCCGCGGGCGCCCTTGCCTCCCCCGCGAAGTCCATGACAGCGGCCTGGCGAGAGTGGATGGGGCCAAAGGCGTCCCATGTCAGCGGGCATCAAATATAAAAACGATTGGGTAGTACCGATCGGCCATTTAGACAATATGCGATCGGGATCATATGGGGCAAGATCTGATTCGCGATGCTAATATCTGACCACATGGTCACGGCAATATAGTAGAAGTTTGGGAATGGTACGATGTCGTAACTAATTGCGTTGATGCGTTACCCCTGGTATGCGTCGTTTGCCTAGCGTCAAACATGTACCTTCTATGGCTAAGCAGGCCCGTAACACTTAACAAAACATAGATTTACTTTGATATCAAGGCGGTCTGCTTCGACCACAGCAGACGCGGCGATTGGTTTCGGGCTGAGAGCCAGACTCAGGGAAAGCACCGCACCGCGAACGCGATCCGCAAGGCCGGCCAACTTGAAATGCTTGCGATGCGTCTTGACGCAGTCGCGGTGCTGCTTCAAAAACCATGCCGTCGGTCCATGCACCAGCAATCACCAGGGCCACGGCGCCCCCCGTCGACTCCACCTCGGTGTTCAAGGAGGCATGGCTGCCGACGTGCTTGACGAAGGCGGACTCCTTCACGTTCCCCCGCCCGCTGCCAGCGAGCATCTCCACGAGGCCCCGGGCAAGACCAGCGCTGGCGTCAGCTTTGTTGCTCAGCCTCGCCCACGCAATCGCAGGCGCGTCCGCTTCTGGAGCGGCGTCTCGGGGGCCGCCCTCGATGCTGCCCCCATCTTGGCCGAAGAACGCGGGCGGCAACACCGCGTCCGACTCGGAGCAACTTCGGTTGGCCCGCTTGCAGAAGAGCGGGGCGGCACCGTCGGAAAATGGACGAGTCGCGGTTATTCCCGGCTGCGTACTCCCGCGCGGCGCATGCATCGCCGAGCTCGGAGGCGAATTCTGGAACTTGATCGTGGCCAGGTTCTGCGGGTCAATGGCGGCGTCGGATCGGTCTTCGCCGTGCTCGGCTAGCCCCGCGGCCCGGCACGGCGCGAACTGCGCACCCAAACCAAGTTTCACACACAACACGCCAGGGCTTTGACGCGCCCCTGCGCCACCCCCGCCGCAGCAGAGCCGCCAGACCCCCGCTTCTCGAAGGTCAGGCCCTGGAACGCGCCCAGCGCGATGTCTTCGTCATCGGGGTTCTTCGCGACGAGGCCAGCCATGGCCGAGCGCGCGCGAGACTGCCGATTAGATAGAAGTCCTCCACAGGAAGTGGCGCTCTTGGCGCCATTGCCCCTCCCGCGCGAGGGGCCCCGCGTCGCCAGTTCGTCGGCGTCGAAGAAGCGGCGCGAGACAGCGCGGCGTCGGCCGCGCCCAGGGCGCAGGTGCTTCGGCCATGAGCCACTCGCGTCCGTCAAGCCTGATGCCGGGGAGGCGCCGTCGTTCGTGCCGCAATCCTCGCTGGCGTCTGCGCCCGCCCCTGCCTCGTCGTCAGCGCGCTCGTCGACGGGATCGGCCTTCGAGGCGGCCGACAGGCGCTCCGCGCTCGTCTTCTTCGCGCACTGCAGACGCCCTGATTATGGCATCTGGCCTCGTTTCCGCTCTTGCTTGACTGGTGTACTGCCTGTCTCGCGCGCTACCGTCGCACTGTCCAGCGCGACCGGGCCGCCCATTCCGATGGGTCTTAGAAGCAAGCTGGGCGAGCGCAAGACGGTCCTCGGACATTGCCGGGCTTCGGCGGACAGCTCAGATGCAACGTGCTTAAACCAGCCAGAACGGCTTTCAGAACAAACAGAGGGGGCGAGATCGGGCTCTGGCATGCGCTGAGAAGGCCAGCGCACTGGCTGAACAAAGCACAAACTGGAACTGAGAACGAAGACTGCAGAGCCTGCCCCGCCAGAACAGGGATGGATGGAGCCGAGCGTGGAAGGGGGCCTCGGACAGACGACGTGGACAGGGCGGCCCGGGAACTGGGGACCCTGTTAAAGGCTCGCCCACCCCCTGTTCTACACCTGCAACGGCGGTTTGTGGAGTCCACGCAGCGTACATCCCACACCCGCTGAGGACACTCGTCTACCCTGACAGCCGCAACTTTTACACCCCAAGAGATAGTCTGAAGATCTGACGCAGGCGCCCTTCTACGCCCACAGAAGGAACATGTATCTATGGGGGGGGGGGGGGGGCAGACGGCTGGCGGCGTCTCGGGCGCGCTCGGCGCCTCCTCCAAGAGTGGAAGCCAGAGCCCCTGCGCGCGCCCCCCCCCCCCCCCCCCCGCCCACAAACCAGAAAGAGATAGGCGAGGCGCGGCAACTGCCGCCGAAGCGTCTCGATGAAAACCTGTGTTCCCTTGCAACGATGCGCCTCGATGAGAATCGCCGCGCCGCCCCGCGCGCCCCCCCCCCGCCCGCCCCCGCCGCCCGCCCCCTCGCCAGCCCCCGCGGCGCCGCAAATTACAGCGCTAAACCGGGAGCAGAAACACCGAGCGCGGACGCTATCTCCTCGCCCCTGCCCCTGCCCCCCCCCCCCCATCTCGCATTATCGCTGACCCATGTCCCCGGCGTCGAAGAGAATGACCGGGGGCGCGCAGCCTGCGAGAGATGCGCGCGAGGGGAAGGCGAACGCAGAGGAGGGAATCGGTGAGAAATCGGAAGTGGAAGCGAGGAGGGAGGATCCAAACACCCTCTTCCAAGCCCAGCAGTCATCAGTT
Organism: Prorocentrum cordatum; assembly: GCA_963575745.1. Taxonomy (NCBI): domain Eukaryota; class Dinophyceae; order Prorocentrales; family Prorocentraceae; genus Prorocentrum; species Prorocentrum cordatum. The sequence goes on from CAUYUJ010014631.1 coordinate 239,306, forward strand.
TCACATGCCCGGTTTAGCATTGGCGCGGCGCGAGGGGGAACGCCTCCTGGCCCGCGCGGCGCGCAGCTTACCGAGTTCGCCCAGCTGCCCCTCCCGTCGCGCCAGGCGGCGCAGCGCGTTCTTCTGCTAGCGGCCGCAGCCGCAGCTCAGCATCGGCGGCGCGGCTGCCTGGGGCCGGGGGTGGCGCGCTTGCGGTGCGCGAGGCAAACAGTTATGATGCCCCGTCTCCCTCTGGGTTTCTCCGCGGGCCATTCCCTCTGGTGGCCAATCATATATTTATATCGGCCTATGGCCTCGGACTGCAACTGCAATGCCCAGGCGACTCGGCCCTCCTTGCCGCGCGCACTGTGCCTACTGTCTGTGGAATAATAACACCCGGCCCACCGCCGCCGACCGCGACGTCGAGAACTTCGACGCCGCCGTCGATGCAAAGGGCGCGGAGTGGCTCACCGCTGCCTGGACCATCGCGCTCTCGCAGGGGCGCAGCTGGCAAGCCGCCCTCCGCCCCGACGACGCGGCCCATTACCGCGCGCGGGTCTGCAATCGCATCACCAGCGCAATCTGCGATGTCGCCGACGGCGTTGCCTGCCAGGGGCGCGGCAACCTTCCCCGACGCCGTCTCAACCGAATTCAGCGCACCCGCGACGCGCGCGCACGAACAGTCCGCGGCTGCGCCGCCCCAGAAAAGGATCATCTGACGCAAGCGGGAATTGGCGCTGACATAGAAGATCGAGCTGCGGCTTTGAATTTAAATTCCCCCCAGCGCCCTCCACGACGCGATCCATCAAAGGCAGCTCATCTCCCAAGGAGTAGCTCAACATCGCGATGCCCAAAGTCGCAGCGCAATTTCCAACCATCTCCAAACGCAGAGCATCACCAATAACGAATGTAAGCGTTTTCTTCTGCGCGCCGTGCTGCGACGCGAGCGGGCGAAGCGTCGGCGCGAATGGCAACTCGGGGGCGAGAGAGAATACCGCTTCCATGTCATGTTCCCGGACGCACCTGCGCAACAACGGAACTTTGGGATCAAAGCGGCACCCCGCTCGCAACGCGCTCGCGCCAATATCTGGAGGTCTGGGGCGAGCCCCGTGGAACTGCCACGGAACGACGGCAAGATGTCTACAGAGCGCACCGCGCGATTCAAACCATTGACAAGCTTATCGCAATGAGAACGCAACTCTGGCTCCAACGTGGCACTGCAAACACATCTCTTCTTCGCAATGCATCCACAAATGCTGGCGCTGCCATCCGCTGAGCCCAGGGGCCTCGCAGCAGCCGCGCGTGACCAATCCTTGCTACTCCTCGTAGCACGTGACCGATCTACCCATGTCTGATCATTATACTGCTCTGCAAACCGTGGTACAGGGATCCACAGATTCGCATCACTTCGCATGCGACGGGAACGCGCCGTCACCAGGCGCGGCCCCAAGGGGGCGCGGACTAAGCAGGCGCGGATGCGAGTGGGGGGGGGGGGGGGGGGCGGCGGGGGGGGCGCTGACAGGCCTGGCGTAGGGGCCCGCGTTAGGCCACCGCCCTAGCCCCGCAACAGAAAGAACGGGTCTGGCGGCAACTCGTCGGCTAATGGCGCCGGCTGCCCAGCGCGATGAAACCGCGATTTGCTAAAGGCCCAAGACCGGCCGATGCCCAATATTGGCGTTCAGCTTCTGCCAACATATTCCACTTGCCCTGGAGGGGCCGCGCAAAATCAGACAACTTCTCGTCCGTCTGCAGACGGTCAGGGGCATGCAATGACTTGTAACAAGAAGGTGCCCCGTTCCTCCGCGAGGCCTGAGAAGGCGGGGCCCTGTTCTGTTTAACAGACTTGGCAAGTGGCTCTGACATGATTGAAGCTATCTGGCGGGGGTCGTCGACATGGTGGGCCTGGTGCACCTCCCAGCGGAACGCCCCGCGGCATGCGAAATCCAGTCCTTGCAGACGCATCGGACACGATATCTTTGCGGAGCTGGCCGCGGGAACGCGCGGGAAATTGAATCGAATGTCTCGGCGAGCCGAGCGCTCGCAAGACCTGCGCCCCCCCGGCCCATCATAAACCTCCGCGTAGGGCAATGCTCTCACGAGCGCAACGAAAATGATGACAAACAATGGGCAGGCATCCCCCTCGAAATCAACGAGGATCTCCTATATCCGTCCATCGGTGAAGCTGTCATCTGCAAGCTTCAGCAGACTGATGGGAGGGCGCCCCATTCGCCTCTCGATGCGATCGCACATCGAAGCCCCCGATTGGAGCGCGAAAGACTTGACCCACCACCTCTGACCTAGATGAGCCGCGCCCCCACTCCGATCGCATCCCCGTCTGTTGCGCCCGCTTTCACTTGCTACCCCATCTCGCCATGGGCGCCGGGCGCGCGCGCGCCCCCCCAAAACGCGCGGTCGCAGGCTTGCGTTCGTGCGCAGGGGGCGGCGGCGAACCGACCTGTTGCGGAACGCGCGGCCTGGCGCGCGAAGGGCGGCCCGCGGTCAAGTCGGAAGACGGCGACGGGGGGGGGCGAAGAGCGGGGGGGGGCGTCCGCGGAGAGAGGGGTGACCAATTGAAAAAGTAAGTCAACAGACGGGAACAAAGAAATCATAGCGAGGAAAGCGGCGCATCAGCGTTCTGACCGTCGTTTTTGAAGCCTGCGCGAGCAACGCGACGCAGACGCCAATCTGGCGCGCCAGCGCCAAACTGCATCAATCGTTTGAGAAATCATTCCCGGCATCTCGCAGGAGGCCTATCTCGCTCATCCACAAGACCTACAAGTGACATGCGTCTCTTCAACACGTCGTGCATACACCGCTCGACGCTCTCAAAATCACACATGCTGGTTGATAACTTCCGCTTGGAGTCATCGCTGCAGAAGCCTCCATTGATCCGCGACGGCTTGAGTTTAATCTTCGCAATCCGAGGGCATTGGTCGGCAGCAGCGAGTTTCGATAGCTGCGCGTCTATGCCCCCCCCAAGTTTCAAGTTTATCACCATGCGCTGCAATGCTTTAGGCAAAACGTCAGCAGCAGCAAAGCCAATGTACATCTTGAGCAATACGCTTGCCGAGTAGGTCCTTCGCCCATCCCCTGCTTGGTTCCAGCCTTCGCGCGCAAGGTAATTTCTCGCCTTCGCACGCGCGCACGCACGCGCGCTCGCGCACGCGCGCGCACACGCACGCGCGCACGCACGCGCACGCGCACGCGCACGCACACGCACACGCACACGCACACGCACTCGCACACGCACACGCACACCCACCCACCCTCGCACACAGACACAAACACAGACACAGACACATACACACACACTCGAATCAACTGAGAGATGCCGACCCCGTAGCGTATCGGGCGCCGCTGTACTCGACCATGCACCTTGACATCAAGGTGAACACAGAACGGTCACAATGAACCCTTCTGTTCCACCACAACCTCCTCCTGCCCCCTCCTCTTCGCCTTCTGATCCGCCCTCGTCGTGGCAGAAAGAAACGGCCCCCCATGCGCGCAATGAACTGAAGGGCGCCGACGCCATGATCTGCATTGGCGGCCACGTGCCCCAGGGGCCCACCCCGTTCAGGAGAGCGCAGGCGGAGCAGACCGAGGGGCGGGGCTAGCATCGTTCGGGGTTCTGCGCGGGCGCCGCTGTGATCGACAAATCCCAGCAAAACTATGAGATCGGCCCCTCCCCCCCCCCCCCCCTCCGCAGCCGCGCCCCCACCTCCCCGCCTCCGCCATGCCTCTCCACTCGTGCGTCTCGGGCGTCAAAAATGACGCGGGGCGCGAGCGTGCACTGCAGCGCCGCGCGCGCATCGGTTTGCTTTGTCCCCCCCCCCCCCCACGCACTCCCTGGGGCAACCCCTCGGGGCCATCCTCCTCTGCGATCTGTCCGTTTCAAGGGGCAGTTCCTCAGGCGCCCCCTCGGGGCGCCCCGCTGCGTCGCCCCGCCCTCGCCTTTTCAGCTGCGCGGGCGCGCGCCCAAGTCGCGGCCGAGCCCGGCAGCTCATCCAGCAGAGGCCAGACGCGACGGCGCGCGGACTGCGGAAACGCGGCGCGTCGCGAGATCCGCGCGACGCCAAGCGGCCAATTTACGATATGCAATTGGGCGCGAATAGAACCGGACTCCGCCCGCGGATAACGAAGATACGAGGCCGCGAACAAACGAAATGGTTCCACCCAACTTGGGCGGCTGGGTGGCGCGGGGCCGAGAATTCCCCGCATCCTCCGGCAAATGGCACAGCGTCGCAAGTAACCTGCATCGGCACATCCTCGACGCCCAAATATCTCGTGGCAAGCAAGGCGGCGCCTCGACCACTTCCACACCTGGCCTGAGAGAACAGGGCGGGAAGCTGCGGGCGTCTCCCATGCGGCAACATGGACAACGCCCGTAGGGACTGATGAACGGGGGAATCGGGGCGTGACCTCGCATTGCAAAACAGTTCGCGCATCGGTTGACTATGCTACCCCCCCTCCTCCATGGGGCAGCCCCTCGGGGCCGCCGTCCGCCGCGGCCCTTCCTTTTCACGGGGCAATTCTTCGGGGTGCCCCGCTGCCTCGCCCCGCGATGGCCTCCTCAGCTGCGCGGGTGCGCGCCCAAGTCGCGGCCGAGCTCGGCAGTTCATCCGGCAGAGGCCATCAGCGGCGGCGAACTGGCCGCGGGTTCGCCGCGCGTCGCGGGATCCGCGCGCTGTGCGCGCTGTCGGCCAGGCAGATCGCGACATGCTGGGGGCAGGGGCGTAGCTGCAGACCTGCACTCTGGACCCCGCCCGCGGATAACGAAGAAACGAGGCCGTGCACAAATCGAAATGGTTCAACGCAGCTTGGACGGCTGGGTGGCACGGGGCCGCAAATTCCCCGCATCCCCTGGCACATGGCAAAATGATAAGAAGTTATCCGCGTCGGCGCATCCTCGGCGCCCAAGGATGCACTGGGAAACAAAACGCCAGCTCGACCACTTCAACACCTGGCCCGGGAGAACTGGGCGGGAGGCCACCGCATTCCCCCATGTGGCAGCGTGACGTGGCGAACGCCCGTAGGGACCGATGAACGGGGGAATCGGGGCGTGAGCGTGCATTGCAACACCTTTCGTACATCGGTTTACTTTGCTACCCCCACCTCACCCATTCCACCCCCTCCCATGGGCAACCCCTCGGGGCCACCATCCTTCGTCGTCTTTCCTTTTCAGGGGGCGGTTCCCTCGGGGTGCCCCGCTGCTTCGGCCCACCCTCGCCTCCTCAGCTGCGCCGGCGCGCGCGCAGGTCGTGGGCGAGCCCGGCAGCCCATTTCGCAGAGGCCAGCGGCGGTGGCGGCGCGCAGACTGCGGCAACGCCCACCTCGCGAGATCCGCGTCCACACCGTACGTCCCTCTGCATGCCATGAGTGCTACGGTCTACGACGATGGCAAAAACAAGCGGTTTCCCACGCACGCGAATCCACTGCGGGACGCTGGCTCCATAGTCTGTCTTGGTGGCCACGTGCCTAACGTGCCAGGAACATGGATGCGGAGCGGACCGAGGAGCAGGGCTACATTCAGCCTCTGTTCGTCTCGGGCGCCGTTGCTCTCGAGCCTACACCGCGACATCAAGGTGAACGATCTTCCAACTCCTCCTCCTCCTACTCCTCCTCTTCTTCCTCCTCCTTAGTACCGTCATCACTCCCAAACTCCCCTTCCGCGCTTCAAGCATCACGACCAGCGGCAAAAGAACGGCCTTCCATGCGCAATTCGGCTGGCATGTCTGTTGCGCCCGACGCGCCGTTACGACAAAACTACCTCCATACTCCATCCTCTCTACCTGAACCTCCTCCCGACGACTGGTGCCAGAAACAACTGCCTTCCATGCACAATGATCAACTGAGATATGCCGACCCCGTAGCGTCTCGGGCGCCGCTGCGCTCGACCGTGCACCGCGAAATCGAAGTGATCGGCCCCTGGCAGGATGCAGAACAAGCACCGAGCGTTCGCAATGAATCCTTCTATTCCACCACAACCCCATCCTGTCCCCTCCTCTTCCTCTTCTCATCCACCCTCATCGCAAACCTCCTCTTCTACGCCTCGGGCGCCACGACTGGTGGCAAAAAGAAAAGGCCCCCCCTTGCACGCAATTAACTGAAAGGTGCCGACTCCATGATCTGCTTTGGTGGCCACGTGCCCCAGGGGCCCACCACGTTCCGGAAAATGCGGGCGGAGCAGACCGAGGAGCGGGGCTAAATTCAATCGCGGTTCTTTTCGGGCGCGCCTGTGATCGAAAACGCACCGCACAACTAGGAGATCGGCCGCTCCTCCTCCACCACCTCATCCCCGCGTCCGCCATACCTCCCCATTGCTATGTCCCGGGTATCAAGACTGATGAGGGTGGGATCGGGGACGTGAGCATGTATTGCAGCACCGTTCGTGCATCGGTTTGCTCTGCCCCCCCCCCGTTCCCCCTTTCCCCTCCGTCGTCCTTCCTGTTCAGGGGGCGGTTCCCTCGGGGTGCCCCGCTGCCTCGCCCCATCCTCGCCTCCTCAGCTCCGCTGGCGCGCGCCTAGGTCGCGGGCGGGCCCGGCAGCTCATTTCGCAGCGGCCAACAAAAGGCGGCGCGCGGGCTGCGGCAGCGCCGCGCATCGCGAGATCCGCGTGCTGACGGCTTCGCTTCGCGAGCTGATGCTGAGGCAGGCTGGGGCTGAGACAGGCTGAGGCTGAGGCTGAGGCAGGCTGAGGCTGAGGCAGGCTGAGGCTGAGGCCGAGGCAGACTCAGGCCGAGGCAGGCTGAGGCTGAGGCTGAGGATGCGGCCGAAGCAGGCCGAAGCTGAGACAAGGTGAGGCTGAATGGAGGGGGGGAAGGGGGGGGAGGGGGGGAGGCTGAGGCAGGCTGATGCCGAGGCAGGCTGAGGCTGAGGCTGAGGCAAGCCGAGGCAGGCTGAGGCTGAGGCTGAGGCAGGCTGAGGCTGAAGATGACGCAGGCTGAGGCCGAGGCAGGCTGAGGCTGAGGCTGAGGCAGGCTGAGGCTGAGGCCGAGGCAGGCTGCGGCTGAGGCTGAGGCAAGCCGAGGCAGGCTGAGGCTGAGGCTGAGACTGGGGCAGGCTGAGGCACCCGTAGGAATCCATAGGAATTCTCAGAAATCCCTAGGAATC
>CAUYUJ010014631.1:251394-278894 GCA_963575745.1 Prorocentrum cordatum
GCCTCTGTTCGTCTCGGGCGCCGTTGCTCTCGAGCCTACACCGCGACATCCAGGTGAACGATCCTCCAACTCCTCCTCCTCCTCCTCTTCTTCCTCCTCCTCAGTACCGTCATCACTCCCAAACTCCCCTTCCGCGCTTCAAGCATCACGACCGGCGGCAAAAGAACGGGCTCCCATGCGCAATTCGGCTGGCATGTCTGTTACGGCCGTCGCGCCGTTACGACAAAAATACCTCCATACTCCATCCTCTCTACCTGAACCTCCTCCCCACGACTGGTGCCAGAAACAACTGCCTCCCATGCACAATAATCAACTGAGAGATGCCGACCCCATAGCGTCTCGGGCGCCGCTGCGCTCGACCGTGCACCGCGAAATCGAGGTGATCGGCCCCTGGCAGGATGCAGAACAAGCACCGAGCGTTCGCAATCAATCCTTCTATTCCACCACAACCCCATCCTGTCCCCTCCTCTTCCTCTTCTGATCCACCCTCATCCCAAACCTCCCCCTCTACGCCTCGGGCGCCACGACTGGTGGCAGAAAGCAACGGCCCCCCATACACGCAATTTACTGAGAGGTGCCGACTCCATGATCTGCTTTGGTGGCCACGTGCCCCAGGGGCCCACCACGTTCCAGAAAATGCAGGCGGAGCAGACCGAGGAGCGGGGCTAAATTCAATCGCGGTTCGTTTCGGGCGCGCCTGTGATCGGAAACGCACCATAAAACTAGGAGATCGGCCGTCCTCCTCCACCACCTCATCCCCGCCTCCGCCATACCTCCCCATTGCTATGTCCCGGCTATCAAGACTGATGAGGGTGGGATCGGGGACGTGAGCATGTATTGCAGCACCGTTCGTGCATCGGTTTGCTCTGTTCCCCCCCCCCGTGCTCCCTTTCCCCTCCGTCGTCATTCCTTTTCAGGGGGCGGTTCCCTCGGGGTGCCCCGCTGCCTCGCCCCATCCTCGCTTCCTCAGCTCCGCTGGCGCGCGACCACGTCGCGGGCCAGCCCGGCAGCTCACGTCGCAGCTCCCCCGGCGCGCGGGCTGCGGCAGCGCCGCGCATCGCGAGATCAGCGTGCTGACGGCTTCGCTTCGCGAGCTGATGCTGAGGCAGGCTGAGGCTGAGGCTGAGGCAGGCTGAGGCTGAGGCAGGCTGAGGCTGAGGCCGAGGCAGGCTCAGGCCGAGACAGGCTGAGGCTGAGACTGAGGCTGAGGCTGAGGATGAGGCCGAGGCAGGCCGAAGCTGAGACAAGGTGAGGCTGAATGGGGGGGGGAAGGGGGGGGGGGAGGAGGGGAGGCTGAGGCAGGCTGAGGCCGAGGCAGGCTGAGGCCGAGGCAAGCTGAGGCTGAGGCTGAGGCAAGCCGAGGCAGGCTGAGGCTGAGTCTGAGGCTGAGGCTGAGGCAGGCTGAGGCTGAGGCAGGCTGAGGCCCAGGCTGAAACAGGCTGAGGCCGAGGCAGGCTGAGGCTGAGGCTGAGGCATGCTGAGGCTGAGGCCGAGGCAGGCTGAGGCTGAGGCTGAGGCAAGCCGAGGCAGGCTGAGGCTGAAGCTGATACTGCGGCAGGCTGAGGCATCCGTAGGAATCCATTGGAATCCTTAGGAATCCCTAAGAATCCGTAGGCATAGTTAAGCATCCTCAGGAATCCGTAGGAATCCTTAGGATTCCCTAGGGATCCTTAGGAATCCCTAGGAATCCCTAGGAATCCGTAGGAATCCGTAGGAATCAGGATTCCTAGGGATTCCTAAGGTTTCCTAAGGATTCCTATGGATTCCTTAGGATGCCTACGGATGCCTTAGGAATCCCCGGGAATCCTTTGGATTCCATTGGATCCTAAGGCCGTTGCCACTGCGACTGTCATTGCGAATGCGACTGCGACTGCGAGAACAACATAATTCTACAACTGGATTACCACCTGAGTCTTAAGGGGAATGCTTCCAAATATGCTTATACACATCGCTGTTAGGTTGCTTTGCCGGGATAATCTTATTCCTCGGTCACCGCCTCATGGTCCTCTTCTGCCTCCGCCGCCTCCTTCGCCCACAACTCCGCGTGTTCCGTGGTCGCTCCTCCTCGAAACATTCGCCCCAGTCGCCCGCTCTGCCAGGTAGCGGCGGGCACAAACGAAGGAAGCGTGGCGGACCACCTCCTCTCAGCCGCGCTGCGGTTTGACAGTTAGTTTTGTGGTGCTCCTTGGCCCACAAGGGCAGTGCGTCCTCGTACAAACAAGGTCGGGCCGCAGCTCGAGAATGTCAACGCTTCGCGTAGGGGAGCCAGGCACGAAACCACCGCACTTCCCCATGCGCTAGCGTGGGGAATGCCTACAAGGAATGATGGAGGGGGGGGGCTTGGGACGTGAGCCTGTATTGCAACACCGTCCGTGCATCGGTTGCTTAGTTCCTCCCCCCTCCCTTTTCCGTTCTCCCTCCTCCCAAAGGCATCAGTTCGGGGCGACCATCCTCCGCGATCCTTCACTTTTAGGGGCAATTTTTCGGGGCGTAATCTCGGGGTGCCCCGCTGCCTCGCCCTATCCTCGCCTCCTCAGCTGCGCGGGTGCGCGCACAAGTCGCGGGAGAGTCGGGCCACTCATCTCGCAGAGGCCAGCAGCGGCGGCGCGCGAGCTCCGGCAACGCCGCTCTTCGCGAGATCCGCGCGCCAGCAAATTTACGGCATGCAGGGGGCAGGGACATAGATGACATAGCTCCAGAACTGCACTCTGGACCCCTCCCGCAGATAACGACGAAACGAGGCCGTGCACGAACAAAACCATGGTTCCACGCAGCTCGGACGGTTGGGTGGCACGGGGCCAAAAATTCCCCACATCCTTTGGCAAACGACATGATGCCGCAACGTCAACCGTATCCAGCCTCGGCGCCGAGAAATACAGTGGTAGGCAAAGCAACAGCTCGATCACTTCAATACCTGGCCTGGAAAAACAGGGCGGAAACCCGCCGCATTGCCCCATGCGTCAGCGTGGTCAAAACCCGTGGGGCATGATGAACAGGGGAAACGGGGCGTGATCGCGTCTTGCCACACACTTCGGGCATCGGTTTACTCTGTTCCCCCCGCTTCCCTTCCACGTTCGGGCACCTCCTCGGGGCCACCGTTCCCGGGCAAACTCCTCGGGGCGTCCCTCGGGGTCCCCCGCTGCCTCGCCCCCTCTCGCCTCCTCAGCTGCGCGGGTGCGCGCCCAAGTCACGGGCGCGCGCGGCAACTCATCCCTCAGGGGCCACCGGCGGCGGCGGCGTGCGGGTTGCGGGTTGCGGCAACGCCGCGCGTCGCACTTCCGCATCCACACCGTACGTCCCCCTGTACGCCTCAAGTGTTACGATCTACGGCGATGGCATAACGAAACGGCCCCCCACGCACGCGAATCCACTGCGAGATGCAGACTCCATAGTTTGTCTTGGTGGCCACGTGCCTCACGTAACAGGAACATGGATGCGGAACGGACCGAAGAACGTTCAACCTCTGTTCGTTTCGGGTGCGGCTACTCTCGAACATACACCGCGACAGCATAGTGAACAGTCCACCTCCAAATTCTCCTCTTCCTTCCTCCCCATCCCGTCATCACCCCCAAACCTCCCCTCCACGTTTCAAGCATCACGACCAGTCGCAAAAACAAAAAAAACTCACGTGCGCAATTCCGCTGATATGTCACTTGCGGCCGACGCGCCGTTACGACAAGACTATCACCATCCCTCACCGTTTCTTCCTGAACTTCCTCACCACGACTTGTGGCAATGCGAAGCAGCCACACACACACTCACTCACTCTCTCACACACACGCACACGTACACGCACACGCACACGCACACGCACACGCACACGCACACGCACACGCACACGCGCACACGCACACACACACAAAGACACACACACACACACACACGCACACACACACACACAAACACACACACACACACGCACACGCACACGCACACGCACACGCACACGCACACGCACACGCACACGCACACGCACACGCACACGCACACGCACACGCACACGCACACGCACACGCACACGCACACGCACACGCACACGCACACGCACACGCACACGCACACGCACACGCACACGCCCACGCCCACGCCCACGCCCACGCCCACGCCCACGCCCGCCCACGCCCACGCCCACGCACACGCCACGCCCACGCCACGCCCACGCCCACGCCCACCCACCCACCCACCACCCACCCACCTACACACACGCACACGCACACGCACACGCACACGCACACGCACCCACGCACAGACACAGACACAGACACTGACACAGACACAGACACAGACACACACTCGAATCAACTGAGAGATGCCGACCCCATAGCGTATCGGGCGCCGCTGTACTCGACCATACACCGCGACATCAAGGTGAACACCAAACGGTCACAATGAATCCCTCTGTCCCGCCACAACCCCATCCTGTCCCTTCTTCTTCGTCTTCTGGTCCGCCCTCATCCAAAGTCTCCCTTTTTACGAATCGGGCGCCACGACTGGTGACAGAAAGCAACGGCCTCCCACGCACGCGCTTAACTGAACGGCGCCGACTCCATGATCTGCTTCGGTGGCCACGTGCCCCAGGGGCCCACCCCGTTCAGGAACATTCAGGCGGAGCAGACCGAGGAGCGGGGCTAACATCATTCCGGTTCTGTGCGGGTGCTGTTGTGATCGAAAACTCCCGGCAAAACTATGAGATCGGCCCCTCCTCCCCCGCAACCTCATCCCCACCCCCCCACCTCCGCCATACCTCTCCATTCGTGTGTCTCGGGTATCAAAAATGACGTGGGGCGCGAGCGTGTATTGCAGAACCGTTTGCGCATCGGTTTGCTCTGTTCCTCCCCCTCCCTCTCCACCCACCCCCTGGGGCACCCCCTCGGGGCCACCCTCCTCTGCGATCATTCTTTTTCAAGAAGGGGCAGCTCCTCGGGGCAACCCCTCGGGGTGCCCCGCTGCGTCGCCCCACCCTCGCCTTCTCAGTTGCGCGGGCGCGCGCCCAAGTCGCGGGAAACGCCCAGCACCTCATCCAGCAGAGGCCAGCAGCGGCGGCGCGCGGATTGCGGCAACGCCGCTCGTCGCGAAATCCGCGCGATGTCGGCCAGCCAATTTACGACATGCAACTGGGCACGAACAGGACCGGACTCCGCCCGCGGATAAGGAATATACGAGGCCGTGAACAAACAAAAATGGTTCCACGCAGCTTGGGCGGCTGGGTAGCACGGGGCCGAAAATTCCCCGCATCCTCCGGCAAATAGCACAGTGTCGCAAGTAACCTGCGTCGGCACATCCTCGACGATCCTCTACGCCCAAATATATTGTGGCAAGCAAGGCAGCGCCTCGATCACTTGAACACCTGGCCTGGGAGAACAGGGCGGGAAGCTACGGGCGTTGCCCATGCGGCAGCATGGACAACGCCCGTAGGGACTGATGAACGGGGGAATCGGGGCGTGACCTCGCATGGCAAAACAGTTCGTGCATCGGTTGGCTATGCTACCCCCCCCCCTCCTCCCTGGGGCAGCCCCTCGGGGCCACCGTCCTCCGCGACCTTTCCTTTTCACGGGGCAATTTTTCGGGGTGCCCCGCTGCCTCGCCCCACCCTGGCCTCCTCGGTTGCGCGGGTGCGCGCCCAAGTCGCAGGCGAGCTCGGCAGCTCATCCAGCCGAGGCCAGCATGGGCAGCGCACTGGCCGCGGGTTCGCCGCGCGTCGCGGGATCCGCGCGCTGTCGGCCATGCAGATTGCGACATGCTGGGGGCAGGGACATAGCTGCAGACCTGCACTCTGGACCCCGCCCGCGGATAACGAAGAAACGAAGCCGTGCGCAAATCAAAATGGTTCCACGTAGCTTGGACGGCTGGGTGCCACGGGGCCGCAAATTTCCCGCACCCTCTGGCAAATGACATAATGTTACAAAATTATCCGCGTCGGCGCATCCTCGGTGCCCAAAGATGCACTGGCAAACAGAGAGCCAGCTCGACCTCTTCAACACCTGGCCCGGGAGAACTGGGCGGGAGGCCGCCGCATTCCCCCATGTGGCAACGTGACGTGGCGAACGCCCGTAGGGACCGATGAACGGGGGAATCGGGACGCGCGCGTGCATTGCAACGCCTTTTCGTGCATCGGTTTACTCTGCTGCCCCCACGTCGCCCCTTCCACCCCCTCCCAGGGGCAACCCCTCAGGGCCACCATCCTTCGTCGCCCTTCCTTTTCAGGGGGCGGTTCCCTCGGGGTGCCCCGCTGCCTCGCCCCACCCTCGCCTCCTCAGCTGCGCCGGCGCGCGCGCAGGTCGTGGGCGAACCTGGGAGCTCATTTCGCAGAGGCCAGCGGCGGTGTCGGCGCGCAGACTGCGGCAACGCCCATCTCGCGAGATCCGCATCCACACCGTACGTCCCTCTGCATGACCTGAGTGCTACGGTCTACGACGATGGCAGAAACAAGCGGCTTCCCACGCACGCGAATCCACGACGGGATGCCGGCTCCATAGTTTGTCTTGGTGGCCACGTGCCTCACGTGCCAAGGACATGGATGCGGAGCGGACCGAGGAGCAGGGCTACGTTCAGCCTCTATTCGTCTCGGGCGCCGTTGCTCTCGAGCATACACCGCGACATCAAGGTGAACGATCCTCCTCCTCCTCCTCCTCCTCCTCCTCCTCCTCCTCCTCTTCGTCCTCCTCCTCAGTACCGTCATCGCTCCCAAACTCCCCTTCCGCGCTTCAAGCATCACGACCGGCGGCAAAAGAACGGCCTCCCATGCGCAATTCGGCTGGCATGTCTGTTGCGGCCGACGCGCCGTTACGACAAAACTACCTCCATACTCCATCCTCTCTACCGGAACCTCCTCCCCACGACTGGTGCCAGAAACAACTGCCTCCCATGCACAATAATCAACTGAGAGATGCCGACCCCGAAGCGTCTCTGGCGCCGCTGCGCTCGACCGTGCACCGCGACATAGCGGTGATCGGCCCCTGGCAGGATGCAGGAAAAGCACCGAGCGTTCGCAATTAATCCTTCTATCCCACCACAGCCCCATCCTGTCCCCTCATCTTCCTCTTCTGATCCACCCTCATCCCAAACCTCCCCCTCTACGTATCAGGCGCCACGACTGGTGGCAGAAAGAAACGGCCCCCATACACGCAATTCACTGAGAGGTGCCGACTCCATGATCTGCTTTGGTGGCCACGTGCCCCAGGGGCCCACCACGTTCCGGAAAATGCAGGCGGAGCAGACCGAGGAGCGGGGCTAAATTCAATCGCGGCTCGTTTCGGGCGCGCCTCTGATCGGAAACGCACCGCAAAACTAGGAGATCGCCCGTCCTCCTCCACCACCTCATCCCCGCCTCCGCCATACCTCCCCATTGCTATGTCCCGGGTATCACGACTGATGAGGGTGGGATCGGGGACGTGAGCATGTACTGCAGCACCGTTCGTGCATCGGTTTGCTCTGTTGCCCCCCCCCTTCCCCCTTTCCCCTCCGCGGTCCTTCCTTTTCAGAAGGCGGTTCCCTCGGGGTGCCCCGCTGCCTCGCCCCATCCTCGCCTCCTCAGCTCCGCTGGCGCGCGCCTAGGTCGCGGGCGAGCCCGGCAGCTCATCTCGCAGCGGCCAACAAAAGGCGGCGCGCGGGCTGCGGCAGCGCCGCGCATCGCGAGATCCGCGTGCTGACGGCTTCGCTGCGCGAGCGAGTTTCGCCCACACATTCTTACGCAGTCGCGCCAATCGCACGGTGGCGCCACGTGAAACACCTCTCCGTTCGCGCCCAGTGGGGGGGGTGGGCGTTTCCATATGGAGGGGTCTCTCAGCACCCAGGTTTTTCGCGACAGCCCACCCAAGTGAGTGCCAGCGACAGCGCGCACCCTCCCCCACCAAAATTCAAGGATCAACCCCTCGAACGGGAATTCCACTGACGGGTACTTGGGCCGGGGACATGGCGAACCCAGACCTCCCCCATGTGGGCAGCGCTGCAACGCCAGAACGAGACCCTAGAGTGGCAACTTTCGGCAACTTTCCACAGTAACCTTCAGTGAGTACGCGTAGCGGTGCCGGTGAAGAACGAGGGGAGGGAAGGAACCCGGATGTGCGGGACACGGGCGCGCGGCTGGGGCGTGTGAGCGTGAGCCACCGATCCAGCCGTTAGGCGCTTGCGCACCCGCGAGTAGGCATAATGCGTGACAAGAACGACGCGGGGAACTGTTCGCACGAGAGGCCGCCGCTGAGGTGCGCCGTCCGCTGAATAGCGCGTTGGGCTGGCGTCCCCTTTCCTCCCCTCCCATAGACGCTGGGCGCCTCACATCATGATAGCCAGAAGCCCGAATCCCGTATTCCCAAACAGTCACCAAACACTGCCCTCGCATCATCCTCGTCCTCCTGGTCCCGATCGGTCTGCACTCTCGTCGTCATCATTATCGTCGCCGTCGTCGTCTTCCCCCTCTTCCGCCTCCTCCTCGTCATCCTCTTCCGAACGACGGATTGCAGAAAAACAGGGATTGCAAAAAAAACTGTCCCAGAACGAAGGAATGCAAAAAAAACCTTCCCCTCCCGCGCCATATTTCCCTCTGCAATAATCTCACGCACCTCTGGAGGTTCCTCTCCCTCGTCTCTCCTCTTCTTCCTACGTCTCTACTATCTCCTCTTCCTAATTCTCTACTATCTCCTCTCCCTCCTAATTCCTACTTCTTTCCTCTTCCTCCTAATTCCTCTCTACTATCTTTACTCTTCTTCCTAATTCTCTACTATCTCCTCTTCCTCCTCCCCATGCCACTAAAACATTTTTTTTTCTGACTGGTTCTCCTCGCGCACCCTTGCTCTAGTGGTTTATCCTCGTCACCCCCCCCTCTCCATTCATCCTCTCGCTGAGGATCGCCTCAACATCTACTCGCGCATTGCGCTCCCCCTTTTCTGGGACTCCTTCACGCGTGACTGGCCCCGCCTTTGCGCCTGCTACTGACTGCTCGCACGGAAGTCTTCAGATTCGCCATTGGGTCCTGTGCCCGCGTCCCTCCTCCTCTCTCTCCCTCCCCTCTCCCCAGGAGAGCCCAGGATCGGATCGACAAGTCGGATCGGCGATCGACATGAATCGGATCGTCGGAAATCGGCAGCCGAGTCGGGAAAAGTCGGATCGGCAGAAATCGGCAGGCTGGTATGCCTCCAGTGAGAAATCGGAACTCAAATCGGAATCCCAGATCGAATCGAATCGGAATCGGAAACCATCGAAATCGAATCGAATCGAATCGGAGGAATCGAAACGAGCCCTGGTCTCCCCCCCTCTTTCCTCCCATCCTCCCTCCCTCGTCCTGCCCCCCCCCTCCTCCCCAGCCGCCCCCCGCCCTCTTCGCGCCTCGCCACGCTCCGCCTCGAGAGAACCCCGCGCCACGTCTGCTCGGGCACGGCGCTCTCGCCCGGGGACCCCCCTGCGCAGGCTGGCCGCTCCTCTGCGCGGAGGGCCCAGGACGCCTGCTCTGGCCGCGGCGTTGGGTGATTGCTGCCTCGGGTGAGGACGCTTGCCTCTAGACTCGCGGACAGAGGGCGGGCAGCGCGGCCGCCGGCGCCCCAGCAGGGTGCCGACGTAGTCGGGCATCTGACTACCCCAGACCGTCTCGGAGTCCAGAGTTCTGAGCACGTCAGCAGAAGAAGCCAGACTACCTCGCGCGCGACATCTGGGAGCCCAGAGTTGCGAAGATGCTTCCGGCGAAACAGGCTCGACCACATCGCGCGCGGCATCTCGGAGCCCAGAATGGCGAGGATGTTGTAACACTCCTGGCCATCTGGGAGCCCAGAGTTGCGAGAATGTCCCCAGCGAAAGGGCCAGAACACCGCGCGCGCGCGACATCAGGGAGCCCACAATTCCGACAGCCAGCAGGCGAAACGGGCCAGACGAACCACCTCTCGCGCGGCATTTCTGGGCCTAGGGCTGCGAGGATGCTCGAACGGAACGGGCTGGACCACCTCAGCCCTCGCATTCTCGGAACCCGGAAGTGTGAGGATGTCTCGTACGAGACAAGCGGGGCCACCTCTCGCGCAGCATCTGTATGCCCAGGAGGATGCCCCAGCGGGCTGGACGGACGAACCACCTCTCGCGGGGCATCTCCGGGCCCACGGTCGCGAGGATGCTTAAGCGACATGGGCTGGGCCACCTCAATTCCGTCCGTTTGGGGGGCCAGAGTGGCGAGGATGTCTCAGGCGAAACGGGCCGGACCATCCCTCGCGCGGCAATTAGGGGCCCAGAGTTGCGAGGATGTTGTGCATGCGAGTGTGCATCGCCCCCTCTGGCGCGCAATTTCCCTAAACCAGCGCCCTAACCTGGGCCGAAGGCCGATGATAGATGCACTCAGACCCCACTTTAGAGACAACTCACCGCCACAAGAAAACTCCCACCGGAGAGATGATCCCCAGGCGCGGCCCACAGGGGCCAAACCGAAGAAGGGAGCATAGAAACCCCCGACCAGGCAGCCTCTGCTAAGGCTTCAGGTGCGAGCCTAGAGGACAAGCCAAAGGATACCTCCACAGCCCACGAGGGCCACGCGGCAGCCCAGCCAGCGGAGCCGAGACGCCCCGAGTGCCCAAGCGGGGCCTACCCCCCGCCAAGCTCGCACCTGAGGGGTAGTGAAAATTATTAACCACGCGTCCCCGCCGAATGCGCCTGTGGGCTTATGACGTTCCAACCTACTTTAACCTTGACCACCCGGAAGAATTTCGAGCACCAGGAAAGTACCGACATTGGAGGGTGTTCGCGTGTCGGGCCCTGGCAGGCGATATTCGTTCGAGACTGTTTCGATCCCTTCTTGGGTGCTCGAAATTGTTTCTGGGATTCGGGTACGGTGGGAGCAAAATAACTACGGGCAGGCGCGCGCTCCGTCACCGTCGGTGGCAGGAGTGGGCCAGGGCAAATGGACGCAGGGCTCTCGGCACCCCCTGGTGGCCCACACGCACGTCCCGCGCCCTCGGCACGAAGCGCGCTTCCCTTGGCGCGTGCAGCCCGTGGCCATGGTCTGCAGTGACCTCGTCCTCCCCGGCGCTCCACGCCGCCCCCCCCCCCCGCCTGCCCGCCCCCCCGCGGCAGCGCTGGCAGGCCGCCCGGGCGGAGCACCAGAGGGCGGCGGCGCAGGCTGCGCCGCAGGCTCGGCCGCGCGCGCGGGGAGGCACGGCCGCTTCCTGGCCCGCGCGCCCGCGCGCCCCCGCGTGGCGCCTCTCCGCGCTGCCCGTCGCCTGCTGGCGCTGGCGCGCCCGCTGGCGCTGGTCCCACCGCGGCCCCCTCAAACTGCAGCCGCCGCGCCGCGGACCTCCGCTCGGCGCCAGCGCGAGGAGCGGTGCCGGGCGGCCTCCCGCGCCCCGCCCGCGGCCGCGCCGCCCGGGCCCCCGCGCGAGGCTCTGCGTCGCGGGGGGGGGGCAACCGCCGCCCGCTCGAGACGTGGGACTGTAGAATCCGATGGGCCTGCCACACGTTCGTGACCTCGGAGAAGCTGACATGATGAGAATAGCATGGCCTTGCCACGCGTTCGTGGCCTGGGAAAACTGAAGTGGTGAGAACCTCGCGGCCTTGCCTCACGTTAGTAGGTTAGGAAAGCTTGAGCGGTAAGAATCCATGGCCTTGCACCACGTTCGTGATACCATTCAAGACAAGAAGATCGCAATGTAGATTCGTACCTTCCCCGGCGATACTGCAGTTCGGCCTCGCCGCCCCTTTCCCCGACCAATTCCGTCCTGGCCCATATAATCAATCTCAGCCCTGACAGGGGTGGATGCTTTCATATCCAGGGCGCTCGGTTACTCATGATCACGCCGATGCATCGGTAACACGGCGCGGCCCTCCGCCCCCATCTGGGGCAATCAACCAACAACAAAACAGAAGGGGAAACCGAGGCAAGGGTAGAGGCTGGGGTACCTTTCCCTCCTCTGACCATCTGCTCTGTCGCGTCTGCCCGAAACCGCGCCGACGAGCTCCCGAGCCGCCCGACGCGACGACGACCCGCTCCGCGCCGCGCCGACGAGCCCCGAGGCGCGCCCCGACGGCCCCCCCGGGCGCCCGCCGCCGCTGCCCCGCCCCCGGCGCGGGCAGGTCCTCCTGCCGAGCGCCTCGCCCATGCCGGCCAGCACGGTGCGCGGCCCGAGCCGGCCCGACAGCTCCGGGGTCTCGCCCAGGACCTCACCAGACCCAGACCCCCTCGAGTCATGAAAAAATCACGACAGAAGGTTTTTCCATATTTTCCGCCTCTGGGGGCCCTTACCGGCCCTCGGGACCGTCAAAAAACGACTCGGGATGAGAAACCGGTCCCGGCGAATAGGTCCGGACCTCTGGGGGTCGCGTCATGAAAAAATCATGACGTCGGGGGTCTGGGGACAGCGGGCGGCTTCCCCACAGACTGAGAGCAGGCGCGTCCCACTACCTCGCAGGCGAGCTGCTCGCAGGTGGCCCGGCTCCGCCGCGGGGCACTCGCGATCCACCAACGTCGAGGCAAACGTGTGCTTCTTCTGGTTCTGGCGTTGGCCAGAGGGCGCTTTTGCGATCAGTGGAACGCGCTCGGTAAAGAATAGGGGCCCCGCCCGCCCCTTGTTAGGAAGCCACTTCTGGGAGCCCATCGTGAGAACGATGAGGGGCAACTGACCCGATTCCGGGGCCTTGAAGCTGACCGAAGCCAGACTCATCCAAAGATACAGCCAGATCAAGCGGGGCTGCGCCGGAACATGCAAGCTAGGGGCGGCTTCCTGAAACGTTGGCACCTTTCTGCGGTGCTCCTCGTCACCACGGCTGGAGCCGCCTCGAAGTTCCCCACGACAAGTCCAAGGGGCCAACTTTTACCGCCCTGCGCCTCGTGAAGATTCGAGGTCTGGCCGGCCTGTCACAGCGTTTGGCCTCCAGGTGCCTGTCCTTGGACCTCGGGCCCATGAGGTGACTGTTCGCTGGAGGGGCTGAAAGGACTCGACGTGTCGGAGACGACAGCGACGGCGACGGCGGCAGCGACCACGACGACGACGCCGACGCCGACGCCGCCGACGCCTGGCTATGACCACGGGGACAGCGATGACGAGGGCGACTGCAAAGACGGCGGACGACGACAACAACAGCGACCACGACGGCGACGGCGACGACGACGACCACGCCGACCTTCGTGTCGAAAACGGCGGGGAAGGCCAGGTGCACCTGAGCCTCGGGCGGTGATCAAACATGACATGGTCGTCGTTATTGTCGTCGATAAGACTCTCAAGCAACAGATGCTGCTTGAATGGCATGTGGGGTTTGTTCAGCGTGTCTATAGCAATCCATGTTGTGCAGTGTATGCTTCGCAGGTGAGATTATGTGGTGCTATGGATGTAAAGCAATATACGTGGTGCAATATATGTTGTGTACGTTGTGCAAACTATGTTTAGTAAGATTTGTGGGTCAGCCTATGAAGTGCAATCTGTGGTGTGCACTCTATAGATTGCAGTCTATGTGGTGCAAATGATGCTGCGCAGCATACGTTGTGTAATGTATGCTGTGATGTGGTGCAAGCTATGTGGCGCAACCTGCGTTGAGCAACCTGTAAGGTGGAATATATAGTGTGCAACCGATGCGTTGTGTCGTCTATGGCGTGCAATCGAAGCGGTGCAATCTGTGCGGTGCACCAACTGGAGTGCAATCAACGTGGTGCAACTTATTTGGTGCACTATGCGCTGTGCAGTCTGGCCGTGCCATCTACGTTGCGCAGCACACGTTGTGCAACAGATGCTGCGCACATTACTGGGAGCAAGCGTTAAGAAGTGTTTGGGCCGGAAGATTTACTTGTCATATGTACACATATATATATATATGTATCACTCGTACCTTGAGGAGTCCAGACGGGTCCCGCCGAACAGACGTAGAAGGGCGCTCTAGAGTGCTCTACAAGGGACTGGGCAGCACGCCGTATATTGTAATGATGCCTCCCTAGAGCCTCTTCACTGTCGAGAAGGCCGAGAGCGGGGGCGGTGCGGACAATATTATATATGTGATAAGCCCGCACAATCCTCTCAACGATCTCGGGCGAAGGGTGACGATCGAGCCCAAGACGCTATATTCGCCGGCCAGGTTGCCCGCATCATAGGGGAGGGGGGAGCGGGCCGACGGAGGGCGACCAATCCCAGGCTGTCCGGGGGGCCCTCGGGGGGGGGGGTAGGGGTGCACAAGGCCGCCAACAGTTTGCGAACCAGATCCTTGAAGACAACTATGTGTTGGCCTCCTCCTTCTCCGCCTCCCCCTAACCCCTGCCCATCCCCGTCCTCCTCCTCTTCCTCTCCCTCCTCCTCCTCATCCGCTTCCCTCTCCTCCTCATCCTCCTCCTCCTCCTCGTCCACCTTTTCCGCTTCTTCATCCTTCTCCCCCGTTTCCTTTCCCTCCTGCTACTCTGCCCAATGGGGTGGGGAGAAAAGTGCTGGGCAGGCCCGCTGTAGCCGACGACGACAACGACGAAGACGACCGACGACGACGACGACGACGACGAGGATGAGACGAGGACGAGCACGACGACGACGACGACGACGACGACGACGACGACGGACGACTGCGCCAAGCACAAAGACGACGACGAGAACGACGAAGACGACGACGACACCAGACGACGACGACGACGACGAGGATGAGGGCGAGGACGAGGACAACGATGGACGACGGCGACGACGGCACTGCAGATGCCTGATGGGGGTAAGGGGGTTTGCTGCGCAGGCAGCTGTGGTCGACGACGACGATGACGACGACGACGGCGGAGACGAGGATGAGAACTCAGACGAGGACGAGTACGACGACGACGGACGACGGCACGGCGACGGCGACGACGACGACGCACTGCGGATGCCCTATGTTGGGGGGGAAACGGGCGTATATGCTGCGTAGGCCCGCTGTACTCGACGACGAACATGACGACAAAGACGAAGACGAAGACAACGACAACGGACGACGACGACGACGCAATGCGGATGCCCCATGGGGGGGGGGTGCTGCGTATGACCGCTGTAATCGACGACGACGACGACGACCACCACCACCACCACCACCGCGACGGCAGAACAATTGTCGGGGGGGGGGGGGCAGACTACTAAAAAACTCCGTTCTGGAGGCTGGATGTTATTCGCCTGCCCAACTCATCTATTTTGAGACCCCCGGGGGGGCATGTTTTTGGATAGTTTGTTCCCACTCTGTTGTGCAGTCTATGCGGTGCAGTGGATGTGGCGCAGTTCGCCTTGCCGCACTTGAACTGTCACCTCAACTGCTCGCACAATCCCACCCACCCACCCACACATGGTCTTGCAAAACCCACGAGGCGGCGATTGCGATGCCTGCTTGGCGCTGGCTGGCGCATCGCTACGACCGCGCTAGCGCGCGCAAGTCGTCATTTGTCGAAAACGCGAGGCGGGATACCCAGGAGTCACCGGCATATCTTAGACCTACCAGCCGCGGCATGCAGGGTGTGCGAGGCGAGTCGGGCGATCTTATGATCAAATTCACCTGCCTCATCTTGTCGGGTGAGAAACAAACCCACCAGTACCGGGCTGTCTCGGCATGTTCAAATCTATCGATCATCTGCCAAACCGTATTGTTCACAGTGGCAGTGTAAACACATTCGACCGGAGGCTCGCGGGCACAAGGCCAAATCAGCAGCACCTGCTCGGTGGCCGGACGTTCGGCACGTGCTCCGCGCAAGTTGTTACATCTGGCGTCGCCTGGCTCTAGGAGCTAAGCATCACACTGCATCACACAGTTTGCGCTGCACTTATCACGCGGCAGAGCTCGCACAACTTGCATGGAAGAAGCACCAAATAAACATAAACTTTTGGCGCTCCGCGGGGATTTCTTGGATCTGCTCCTCCCTGGCGCGCGGAGCGCGCCAAGGGCGGCGCCAGAGGCGGCGCCATGGGGCCCAGCGCGGATCCAAGGAATCCGCCCGCATCGCCAAAAGTTTATCTGTATGTGGATTGTTCTTCTTCGAACGGATACCACACCATATACCCTGCATCCGATCGCTCGCACCACGCAGCTGCCACAACACAGCCTGCACAACACAGCTCGCACCACAAAGCCTGCACGTGGCTCGCGCCGCGCAGCACTCACCGACATAGCCGGAAGCACATCGATGGCACCACGCACAGAATTGAAGAGGCCCTGGG
Organism: Prorocentrum cordatum; assembly: GCA_963575745.1. Lineage (NCBI taxonomy): Eukaryota > Dinophyceae > Prorocentrales > Prorocentraceae > Prorocentrum > Prorocentrum cordatum. The sequence continues at coordinate 267,495 of CAUYUJ010014631.1, forward strand.
ACACACAAACAAGTACAAACAAATAAACATATGCCCCACATTCTCCTACCTTTTCTGGGCTTCTGTCTTCCCCCCCACTTCCCATAGTTTCCCATATGTTCTGGGGGATCGACGATTGATTGTGTCTGTGTGTGTGTTTTTTTCCCCCTCCTGAAGGATGCATCGCAGATATTGCAACACGTACGTCTATCGATTTGCATACATGCATGGCACATCGAGGCTGCGATAGCTTTTGCTGCACGGGGCCCACGCTGGCCGACGCGTGTCAGGATGCCTATGCGGTTTGCATGTTGGCCCGTGTGGGCACCCGAGCAGTAGGTCGTTGCACCGTGGAGGGGAAGGCTGTGCGGTGTAAGCTAAAAGGTGTAAGCTATGTCGTGTATGCAATACGGTGCGAGCCATGGGCGTGAAAGCAAAGCACTATGAAATATGCAACGCTAAAGGTGTAAGCTAAAAGGTGTAAGCTAAAAGGTGTAAGCTACAGTCGGAGCGTTGACCCAAGGAACCCTGAATCAGGAACGAGGCCCCTTTCATCCACAAGTTGAACTTCGATTTCCCATCGAAAACAAAGGAACACCCAAGGCAAATTGTGAAACAATCAAGGAACACGGAGCCCCTCCCCAACGAAAAGGGTTCCTTCTTCAGGGCCCCGACTGTATGTCGTGTATGCAATACGGTGTGAGCAATGGGCGTGAAAGCAAAGCACTATGAAACATGCAAGGCAGGCCACGCCGTGAAACATATATGTGGTGCAAGCTGGAGGTGAGAGCCGTGCGGCGTAGGCTACCTGGTGCAGTACATGGAACACAGGCTATGTGGTCTAAGCGCTGTCGTGTAAGCGATGGAGTGTAAGCTATGCGGCGGGGCGCAAGCTCATCGCACGGGGGCGCCCATGGAGGCCCACGAGGCGGTACGGGCGGCAACGTGGCGCAGCCCCGGCGGACTCCCGGCGGACCCGCCCATCGCACGGCGCGCCCACGAGCGCCAGCGAGGCGGGACGGGGCGGCAACATGGAACACTAGAAACCGAAATAAGAACCCGAGCGACATCTTCCCCGCCCGCACCCGAGTCGTCGCCATCACGGGCCTCTTCTTGGGATGAGGCAACAATCGGCCTCTTGGACTCAACGGGCCCTGGAAACGACAAGGCCGTGTTTTTACCGGTTCCGTTTGGCCGTTTTTGTTGCAGGTTCCGACGCCGTTTCTGCACCGGTTCCGTCGACGTTGTTTGACCGGTTCCGGCTCCGGTTCCAATCCTGGAGCCGTTTATTTGCCGTTTCCGGTCGCCTTTGTTTGCCGTTTCCATTTTCAAGGGACATTTTTTTGGAAACGGTGAAACAACGGCCCTGCCGCTTCCGGGGCCCGCAAAGCTCTTGGATGGGCAACAGTGGCCCATCCACAACCAAAGGAGGAGCTGCATACGCCCCTCGCTGCCCTTTGGACACTTCATTGCGACAGTCATTGGACTTTTTCACTTGATACTTCAACCTCTCTCCAGATCAGCGCACGGGGCTTGCTCCGCGGCAACTGGGTGAAGCTAGGTTGGGGTGGTGGAGACGACTTGGGCTGGCAGCGCCGGAGGCGTACGTGGCCTCTCCCTGGCATCACTTGGGCGAAACAGGGTAGAATGAGGTCGGGCATGTCCTGCTACAGGCGGATACCCGCAGAAACAATTAAAACATAACTCCAAACATAATCAAACATACAAGAACATCGTCCCCAGACTAGTGTTACAGGATGGACGTGCCCAACGTAAGGGTGGAGCACCAACCAGGGATCCCTCCACGGGGCCCCATGCCCCCCCGGACCAAGACACGGTCCATCCCTACGGAAAGATCCCCCTTCGTGGTTGGCCCACGGGGGACTCCTCCTCGCCACCACGGCTGGCCTCACCCTGTCTTTGAAGCTCTGACTACCTACCAGACCACCCCAACCCAACCCGAAGACCCGAATTTCGGGTTGTGGGGGGGGGTATGGGTTCCATACGTGTTTTTTCGATGTTCCCCGACCCCCCCCCCCCTGGAAATGGAGGGCAAATTGAAGCCTTCGGGTTGGGTTGGGGTGGTTTGGTGGGTTGTGAAACTCTTGACCACGTGCGCCGTGCGCCGCGCGGAGCGCACGCGCTCTTCCCAGGCGCCTCTGCCGAAGAGCTCCTCGCTGGGAAAAACCACCGGTGGGTGTCGGGCCTGCGCCGGCCAGCCTGGCCCAGGCTCCCTGCGTCGGCGTTTTGGCGTTTCGACGTTGCGCGGAAGGACGTACATAAACCATTACGGCTTGGAGCCACAGGAGAAGGGCAATCTCTAGGAACACACGTAAAACACCAAGGACTCGTGCCCCAGAAGAGGCCCAAAATATGAGAACATAAGTAACACATTCAGGATTGTGCACACAGGAGAAGGACAATCTATAGAAACATACGTATAACATCAAGGATTCGTGTTCCAGGTGAGGCCCAACATACAGGAACATACGTAAAACATATGGGATTGGAGCCACTCCAGTTGGGTGGGGGAGGGGGAGGTGTCTGGCTCCGGACCTCTGCTGATTGCGACTGTGTGCAGGGGCGCGTCCCGTGGAGAGGGGCTCCACCTGCTTGAAAAGCAGGCGCCCAAACCAGCCAAGATCTCCTCCGTGGGGGGATGGGAGGGGAGCGAAGGCCTGCGCCGGTGGGCAAAACAATGAATAAGAAAACGATCACCTGCGCCGGCCAGCCTTACCCAAGTTCCCCGAGCCCTTTGGTCCCGTTTCGCCTCACCATGGTTCTCCAGGTTCCTTACGGCAAATTTGGGTCGTGCCGACACCGGCGGCGTTGGTTCCTGACGCCGCGGGGATCGTTCAACAGTGAAGGACCGGCCGTTTCCGAAACGTCAAATCGTTCCACATCGACCGATTCTTAGTCGCCAACGGCTTTCAATGTTGAACGCTGGCGACGGGTCGTCGCTGGTCGACACGACCGTACTCTTGCTTTCTTTACGTTTCGAGGCCAGCCTTGCTCGGTTTCCCAGGCTACTCTTGGTACTCGTATGTGTTTGAAGATGAGGCGTTCCCCGGGTTGCCAAGCACTGCTCAGAACTGCCAGGCGGCGCCAAGTAATGCCAAGCAATGCCAAGAAATACCAAGCAATGCCGCGCAATGCCAAGCAACGCCAAGCAATGCCAAGCAATGCCAAGCGATGCAAGGCAATACCACGCAATGATAACCAACGCCACGCAATGCCAAGTATTGCCCAAGCGATGCAGGGCAATGGCCCAAGCAATGCAAAGCAATGCCTTCCTTGCTGGGCTGCATACTTAGGAAGCTTTCCACTAATTGGGGTCGCGCAGTGCTCATAAGCAGAAATCCGTACAGGAAAAACGCAGGGCCCGATGTTGAGCGGACTCTGCCCCAACCTTCAGTACGTATAAAAAACTGAGCATCTAGAGATCCGCTTCGGGCCCTGCAGGGACCATCGCGAACGTTAAACACATCTGCAACACATTCCCTGAGTGGGGAACACGTCACCAACCATAGACACAACATCGGACTGTCAGGAGAACTAGAACATGTGAAGCCTTGACGACTTAGTCTTCTTCTGTGTCCTCGACGTACTTGCTCTTACCCTCTCCGCCCACGGCTTCCTTCTCCAACTCACCCTCCCATCTCGGATCTCTTCCTTGCTGCCTATGTCGTTCTTTACTCTCGTCAACCCCATGTCTTCTCACAGTCCCCGTCTTCTACTCTCCCTTCATCCCCTCCCTCCCCTCCCCTCTTCCCTTCTCGTGTGATCCATCCCTGTGTCACTTCATCTTCTGTGCACTCCATCTCAGTATCCTCCTCCTCCTCCTGATCCTCCCTTCCGCCGCATCAGCTCCTCCTCTTCACCCTCTTCCTCGTCATCGGTGCTCTCTCGCCCTCGGTCTCGGCGTACGCTCCGTCCCTTCCCTCTCCCCAACTGCTCCCTTTCTCCCACCGGGAGCGCAGGCGGTTCCCCATCATCACGGGGGGAGGGTCGTCGCGTCCCCCTCCTTCCCCCCATTCCCCCAAGTCTGTCTTTGGACACCCGAAATGGGTGCCGAAAGAATGGGTACGATGCCCAACAACAAATGTTGTCCCAAACCAACAGCGGCCGCTGTTGGACAGGCGGCCTTCTGTCTCGAATGGACACAGGCCGCGGCAGCGCGGACAGCGAGCCCTGTTCAACATGAACAGGAACTGCTGTTTGGCATTGTACCCATCCTTTCAGTGCCCATGTCGGGCGTCCAGACTGTCGCTTCGGCTCCCCCCGTCCGCCCGCGTCGTCCGGGACCCCCACCCCCGGCCCCACTCCAGCGGGGAGGGCGGGGCCTCCCCCGCCCCACTCTCTCTCAGGCAGGAGGCCAATCCTCCCCCCCAGCCCGCCCTTCCTAGCCCCCTTTGCGGACGGGACGCAGGCCGCCCGTTTCCCTCGTTGACACCCCTTACTCCTGACGCGAAGGCCCGAACCCAAGACGAACCCCGAATCGCCTAACCCGAAACCCGACCCTGGCCGTTACACCGAGACCAAAACGACAACCCGAATCGTAGCATCCATACCTGATCCCCCAACCCTCCACGTCAAACCCAACATCATGTCCCTAACCCTTGCATCAGAACCCTAACATCATGAAGCCCTAAGGATGAATCCGACCCTACAGCGAACACCCGAACCCGAACACCCTATCAAAAAAACTTAGACACGAACCCTAGCCCAAACACCTCAACCCTAACACTACCGCCCCAACCCGAAGCCCGCGCACGAACACCCTAGGAGTGCCCATTGAACGCTCATCATAGCATCCAGACCATCTGCCTAACACACTATCTCGAACCCGAATCCTAACACCTAGCATCCTAAGCTTTCTTCTAAACATAACATAATCCATACCATGAGCCCTGACGTCCAACACCTTCATACCCTACCCCTGAAGCCAAGAGTCCAAGTACAAAGTCTAATCATAGCAGCCGAATCCAAACCCTGAACGCTATTCATAGACACCTTAACCATGGACCCTGGCATCATATCCCTGACACCCTAAACCTGAACACTGCACCGAATCCCAATCTCCTAACACTGCTCTCACCTAAAAGCCAATTATCCGACCAGAAGCACGAGTCCGAAACATAAGCTCCAGCCCTAGCCCTAACCCTCCAACCCTGATCCCAAATGCCCTGACCCTAACCCTCCAATCCTGACCTTAAACGCTATCTCTAGCGCTAAACCGCGCCATCGCGCGCCCTAGTCCCTGACCGCTAATCTTAGCGGCGAGCACAAAGGCGTAGAGGGAGGAGGAAGGCTTTCTCAAGGAGGCTCCTTCTCAGAAGGCGCCGGCCCTACATCTACAGATACGGCCCGCGCCTTCAAAAAGAAACAGGAAGCTTCTGAGAAGCCTCCCCCCCTCCCCCGACCCCCCTCTGCGTGTGGCTAGTAACCTCAAACCTTACACACTAACCCGAAACCCAACACTATCCTTAGGTCGGGACTGTCCCTCTACAGGGGGATCTTGAGCGAAAAAAAAACATACAAACAAATACTCAAAATGCTCAAAAATAGTTGAAAAGCCGTTTTCAGACTATTGTTTGACTATTTTGAAAATTTCCTTCTGTAGAGGGACAGGCCCGAAGCCCAACACTGTCCCCCCGAAACCCCTCTGCGCGCCCCCTCCACCGCCGGGGAGAGCTTCATAGAAGGAGGCTGCTTCTTAGAAGGCGCCGGCCTTACATCTACAGGTACGGCCTGCGCCTTCAAAAAGAAGCAGGAGTGCTTCTAAGAAGCCCTCCCCCCTCCCCCCACCCCCCTCTGCGCGTGGCTGATCACACACCCCTCCTCCGCGCGCACTGGGGGAAATGGAATGGAATTGAAGTCTGCGTGCCAGCTCCGGTGACTGGAGCGGCCCCCCAAAGGGCAGAACGCGCGCTGAGCATGCCCGGGCACGATGAAAGCACCGGACACACGCGGGAAAACGCGGTTCATAAGCCCTCTGGTGTTCGTCGCCCCGCAAAATCCCAGATGCCCGCAGGGGGATGGAGGGGGAGTTGAAAATATGCCCCCTCGAGGGGAGGGACGAGCACCCCAATAACCCCCCACCCTTTCGCGCTGCAGGGGGGGCATTCGCAAACTCTCTTGCCCTTCACCCCTTCTCCCCCAGATCAGCCTTGAAGGCCTCCAGTGTTGGCGGCAGCGGCCTGTCGAAGGCCGCAAAGGAGAACAGCAGGTCGAAGAAGCCATTGTGCACCTAAACGGTGGACGAACTGCTGACAAACAACACGAAACGCACAATCGCGCCTTTCAAGAAGAAACTTTGGGGCTCATCCTTCGTTGATCCTTGAGGGTCCCAAGGTGCCCCAGCGCTCTTGTGGGCTTCTGGGGCCATCGGGGGGAAAGACATTTCCGTGGGGCATTATATGAGCAGCGACCGACCGTCCAGGCATTCCTGCAGCCTACCACTAATTGTTCGTAGCACTCAAAATGCCCTAATAACGAAAACAATGAGCCTGGCGAGTGACCCAAGCATATGCAAATGTGACTACTGTCGTTGAATGCACCGCATTCGGAGGAGCTCCCTATGGGGCCACGAAGCGTGTGAGGGGTGTGCCAAAATGGGCGCGGTGGCCGCATGCGAACGCTGGCATTTGGGCCTTCGGTGGGGCTCCCTGTGGAGCCACGAAACGTGTAAGGGGTGTGCCAAAATGGGTGCGGTGGCCGCATGCGAACGCTGGCATTTGGGCCTTCGGTGGGGCTCCCTGTGGAGCCACGAAGCGTATGAGGGGTGTTCCAAAGTGAGGGGGGGGACGGGAGGAGGGGGAGGAGGGGGAGGAGGGGGAGGAGGAAAGGATTGACGCGGGGCGCTGTCTCTTCAAAGCGAGGACCCAACACCACAGGATGGTTGGAAAAGATCTTATCACATAAACCCGATGTGTTCAAACAAGGCGGTCTCAGCAAGAAATGTTCTAAGGACATGTCGTGCAGACCACGAAAGGATCTTGCAACATTCTTTGGTGGGGGCTATAGGCGAGCCAGGACGCTTCGCTAGTGCTCGAATCCTCTGGCCGGCCGATCTCATATTTGATGTGCCTCTTCTGACAAGGCTTGCGGGCCAATGCCGCCAACCCCACCGCGACAAGGGTGCTCCGCTGCCAGACGCGGTGGCAGCGAGCCCAAAGGCGAGGGACGCGCTGGCCTAAGCCAGAGAGGGCCGTGCTCGGACAGCGGAGCCGGCCGCGCAGCAGTCTCCAGTGCTGGGGGTGTTGCGGGAGGGGAGGGGGTCGACGACGGCGATAGCACAACCGCACGCCACGAACAGGTACACACGGACATCCTCCGACGAACTCTGTATGCACCTTCAGGGGGGGTGGGGGTGTATCAAGTCGCTGGCTCTGGATGGCAATTCATGCACAGCCGCCCTCCCCTGAGGCCCAGGAACAATCCTTCGGAGGGTGTCCATGCGTATGTCTGTGTGGCGGAGGAAAGGGTCGACGACGGTGGCAACACGAGCAAAAACAAACCGAAACCGACCGAAACCGACAGACCGCAAGCAACCTAGATCCGGGGAGACGTAAGATTCGGGTACGGGGGACTTGGGTTGGCCTGACGGGGCCCAATCTGAAATTTGACGCGAACTCCCGCTGCAAACATCACACGAAAACTGGACCGTCAAAATCCAGGACGGGTTGATCAAAAAACGTCGGCAAACCCGGGTTCCGGATTAGTCGATTCTTCCGTTTCCCCGCTATGAGGGCGCAACGAAGCGACAGCCGAACGGAACTCACCGCGGCGTCCTTGGGTAGCGGGGTAGGGCCTTCTGCAAAGGCAAGGGAGCTCTCAGAAGATGCCGCAGGCCCTGAGAGCAGTTTGTGCATCGGTCGATACCGTTGTTCAAACCGTGGCCCCTAGAGGTAAAAGGAAAAAACGCCATAAACATAAGCTTTGGGCGTTGTTGTTTCTCTCTGGTAGGAGTACCGAACCCGTGGCCGGGGTCGGGGTCGGCTCCTTTGATTGCCCCGGGGACCGACAGCGGCCGCCGGAGCCCGAAACGAAGGCCACGCGCCCGGATCGAGACTCGTCCAGGAACGTGCCCAGCCCATCTGCAACGTACGACAACATCAGCGCGCACATCCAGGATAACCGACCGTGTCAAAAAACAACGCGGCCTCCTGTCGACGCCGCGTGCCTTGCGCATTGCCCTGTGTGTCTGGCCCGGCGCGCGGCACCCTCTGGGGTGCCCACCCGTGGCGACGGAGCGGAAGTGGGAGGGGCAGGCGAGGGCGTCGACGACGACCACGACGGAGGAAAGGAGAGCACAAGGAGCGAGGGGCAGACAGGAGGGGCAGCGACAAGGACGAGTGGGGACACAGCGGACGGCACGCGGGGGCGACGCGATGTGATGATCGCTGCGTCGTCACGTCGCTCTGGCGACGCCGTCCCTGCCGCCGATCGTGGGGGGGGGCCCCGCGCGGCCTCCCGTCGCACTCCGCGGGGCCTCCGCTCGAGGAGCTCGCAGCCGCGCCGAACACCGCGCGCCCAGGTTGGGGGGGGTCAACAGTCTGACCTGGGCAGCCAGAAGGCCACAGCGCACACACACCGAGACAGTTCGCAAGAAACCCGACGACGCAAAGCTCCCGTGGGCGCCTCGCTGCAACTCTGCTTCACCGTTTGTGGGCTGAGCCACAGCCGCGCCTGCCCAAACATGGACACTGGAATCCCCACACAGACATTGCCAGCGTGCACCCAAGACAGAAATTCCACTGTGGATGTGGCAGACGTGTGGTGCAAGCCATGTGGTATAAGCCATGTGGCACCCGATGCGCTATGCAACGTATGTGGCGTAGGCTACGCAGTGCAAGATGGGTGTAAGCTGTGTGGTGGAAGCCGCGTGGTGTAACCGATGTGGTGCCAGCTGCGCAGGGGGAGGAGGAGGAGGGGGAGGAGGAGGAGGAGGAGGAGGAGGAGGAGGAGGAGGAGGAGGAGGAGGAGGAGGAGGGAAGAGGGGGAGGAGGAGGAGGAGGAGGAGGAGGAGAGGAGAGGAGGAGGAGGAGGAGGAGGAGGAGGAGGAGGAGGAGGAGGAGGAGGAGGAGGAGGAGGAGGAGGAGGAGGAGGAGGAGGAGAGGAGGAGGGGGGAGGAGGAGGGAGGAGGGAGGAGGAGGAGGAGGAGGAGGAGGAGGAGGAGGAGGAGGAGGAGGAGGAGGAGGAGGGAGGAGGAGGAGGAGGAGGAGGAGGAGGAGGAGGAGGAGGAGGAGGAGGAGGACTCTCACGAGACGGCCACGGGGCGGGCACCGAGCGGCACCCCGCCGCACCCGCCCGACGCACGGGGGCGCTCACGCGGCGCCCCCGGGCGGTCCCCCAGCAAGACCTCTCGCCGCAGCCACCTCGGCGCACGGAGGTGCCCTCGAGGCGGCCCCGCGGGGCGACTCCGGGGAGGAGGAGGAGGAGGAGGAGGAGGAGGAGGAGGAGGAGGAGGAGGAGGAGGAGGGGAGGAGGAGGAGGAGGAGAGGAGGAGGAGGAGGAGGAGGAGGAGGAGGAGGAGGAGGAGGACGAGCAGGAGGAGGAGGAGGAGGAGGCGGAGGCGGAGGCGGAGGCGGAGGCGGAGGCGGAGGCGGAGGAGGAGGAGGAGGAGGGGGAGGAGGAGGTGGCCACCGGGCGGCACCTCGCCACAGCCAGCCAGCGCACGAGAGGCGCCCTCGAGGCACGCGCGGGCGGGCACCAAAAGCGGGACGTCGCCACGCCCAGCCAGCGATCGAGGCGCCCTCGAGTGGCCAGAGGCTGGCACCCGGCGAGACCTCGCCACACCTGGGCAGCTACTATCGAACGCGGTGGGTCCTGGTGCCAATCATCAGAATACCGCTCAATGTTTTTTTGTCACCAGTCCCCTGTATTGAGGTGATGGAGCATGCCTGTTGGTCTCCGACAACAAGACGGCACCCCACTGGGCCTCCCACGAGCCCACGACGGTGTCGGCAGCTGCGCCGGTCAGAGCACCCAAGAGAGGAGGCAGCACTGCTTACATCGTTAGGGCCGCAGACCTGTGAGACCTCCCAAAAGCTCGTGAACGTGAGCCCAATTGCACAACCACCAGCGCTCAGGAACGGCGGGGTCTCGTTGGAGCCCCCTGTGGGGGCCACGCCCCGCTGGGCTCCTGGACCTCCCAAGAGGGAGCTCACGAAGGTGGCGACGGTTGCAGAGGTACCGGGGCGCACCCAGGGAAGCAGTGAAGCCCAGCATCGAATCGAGAAGCCGGATCGGCGATCGAGATGAAATGGATCGGCGGAGATCGGCAGCCGAGTACGGAGAGGTCGAATCGGCGGGCATCGGCAGACTGGTAGGCCTCCATGGAGAACTCGGAGCCCAGATCGGAATCCGAAAAGGATCGAATCGAAATCGGAAGCCATCGACATCGAACCGAATCGAATCGGGAGAGTCGAAATGAGCCCTGGGGATGGTGAGGTCGCTCGGGTCCCAGAGGGCCTCGATCCGACGAGCCTCCCGGGGTCTCGCGAGAGTGGCGGCGGCAGCGCGGGTGGCAGCACACGCTCGGGAGACAAAGCATCGTCTGGGTCCCCCGCGGGGCCTCGCATCACGGGGCCTCCCAGGATTAGAGAAAGAACAAGACACGCCACAAGCATTCACTTTTGGCGCTCCGCGCGAACTTCCTGGATCTGCGCCAGACCCCCCTCCCTGGCGCGGAGCGCGCCAGGGGGGCGCCGGAGGCGCCGCCGGGGGGGGCCCAGCAGCGCGGAGCGCCACACGTTTATGTGTATGACGTGTTGTCTTCCTCGGAGCAAACAGCGACGGGTGCGCATCTTGACGATGCCCGTGGAAGGCGAGGTCTCGCCTGGGCTCCCGCGGGGCCTCGTTTCGAGAGACCTCCCGGGACCTCAGGACGGCGCCGGCGCTCCAGCAGTGGAGAGCGCCCCGGGGGCCGTCGCCGAGGCCCCCGTGGGGCACCACCCCGCGGGCCCCCGCACGAAGACCTCGGCGGTGGCGACGGCTGCGCGTGTGGCAGCCGCTGCCAACGCCGAGGAGAGGAGGCAGGGCCCAGGCAGGAGCGAGGAGGGAAGAGGGGGGGCGGGTAGACGTGCGTGTTCCACTACTCGCGAAGCTGCTGCTCGCAAATGGCCTGGATCCTCCGCGTGGGATCTGCGATTCCTTACCTCGAGGCGAACATGTGCTTTTCGGACGTTTGCGAGTAGGCGCTTTGCGAGTAGGGGAACGCGCTCGGTGAATGGGATGAACTTCCGTCGGGGTTTCGGTTGGTCGGCTCCGGCCCGCAGGGCGATGGCCGCCCCATGCATGCGCCTCGATCCCAAATGGTCACTGCAAGTAAGGCGGGGGCTGTGCTCCTCAGGACTCGGCCCTAGCATGCCGGCGGAGGCAAGGGGAGGTGCCAACCGTACAGCAGGAGCTCGACCA
>CAUYUJ010014631.1:286394-333894 GCA_963575745.1 Prorocentrum cordatum
GACGAGGACGAGGACGAGGCCCAGGGGGCTCGCCACCTTGTCGCTCCCGTCCGCCCCTGTGTGCCCGTGTCGGGCGCGCCCGCCGCGCCGCGGCGGCCGTGGCCTCGGCGAGGAGCGGACGCCCGCGCGGGCGCGAAGGGCAGCAAGGCAGGAGGCCACGGGTCCTCTGGAGGCAGCGGGAAGCCGCCGGGGGCTTCCGCGGGGGCCTCAGCAGAGCAGAGAGCGCCCGAAGAGCCCGAATTCCTCGAGCTCGGGGAGGGGGGAGACGTGGCGGGCAGCGAGGACAGGGCAGGAGGGGCGGGGGGTGGCCATTACCCGAGCACGGCCTCTCCAAAGGCCAGCCTTGTTCTTCTCTTGGCCCTGCATGGCCGACATCGACGCGCTCTCCCTGCACGTGGACCGCGGCATCTCCATTTCGATCACCCGCCTCGAACATTTCGATACCCCTGAGAGCCCGAAGCGATGGTCAACATCAGAGATACTCCTTCAGGCGACCGGAGCGATCGGCAGTATCGGCACAGAGCCAAGGCAATGCCAATCTCAGGGATGGGGATACAACACAGACTGGCAAACCTCGCATCACACTGGATGAGTTTAACGGCCAGCTGGGAGGCCCTCCCCGCGGGGCCAGAGGGCATGGGTCACCAGGCATCGCCGCTGCACCGGCGACGTCCAACCGGAGCAGATCGGGCTGGAGGAGTTCCGCCCAGCTTGGATCAGACTGGATGAGTTTAACGGCCAGCTGGGAGGCCTTCCCCGCGGGGCCAGCAGGTCTGGGGCCGAACAGTCACCCGGCACCGCCGCTGCACCACAGCGACGCCCACACGGCGCAGCTCGGGCTCTGCATCGCGCCGCCCCGCCGAGGCGGCTGCGCCGCGGTGCGGTCCTCCGACCCCGCCTGCCCGGGCCCCACGCGAGAAGCCTGGCGGCACGGGGGCCCGGAGGCCCCATGCATGGACCCTCGCCCGGCCAGGTCGGCGCCTGCCCCCAGGGCGCCGGCCACGGCATCTCGACTACGAGGCTCGCAGCAAGGACCCGCGCACGCATGGAACTCAGCGGATGGGCCTGTCTTCCCACCACCACCACCATAAGTTGGAGGGGGGAAGGAGGAGGAGGAGGAGGAGGAGCAGGAGGAGGAGGAGGAGCAGGAGGAGGAGGAGGGAGAGGAGGAGGAGGAGGAGGAGGAGGAGAAGGAGGAGGAGAAGGAGGACCCCCTCCCCCTCTAACTGATGGCCGTGGTGGTGGAAAGCAGGCCCATCGCCAGCAGCCAGGCGCGTCTGCTCTGCAGCACCGCCAGGAGCCCGAGTGCCCCGCGCCTGCCCGGCCAGTGCCGGTGCACCTTTCGGACGTGCCAGTGCCTCGCTCGTCTGCTCCGTCCTCCTCCTCTCTCCTCCTCCTCCTCCTCCTCCTCCTCCTCCTCCTCCTCCCTCCTCTCCTCCTCCTCCTGCTCCTCCTCCTGCTCCTCCTCCTCCTCCTCCTCCTCCTCCTCCTCCTCCTCCTCCTCTCCTCCTCTCTCCTCCTCCTCCTCCTCCTCCTCCCCCTCCTCCTCCTCCTCCTGCTGCCCCCTCGCTTCGGCTTCGGCGTCGGCTTCCACAAGCTCGTCGAGCTTTTTTGGCAGGCGCCTCGAGGCACAGTGCCCACGTGTCTGCCTCGCGAGGACCCACGGAGGCGCGGCGCAGGCGAGCGCGGGGGCGTCGGCCGCGGAGGCCGAGCGGCCCGTGGACGAGCTTCGGGGAGGGGGTGCGCCATCCGGCAGCCGCCGCGCATCGGAGGGACGCATGGCTGCGCATTCGACCATGGACCCCTCTGCTACGCCTCGGCCTTCGGCGATTTGTTTTCTCTCGCCTGGGCCGGCGTAAGAACACAGACGGACAAACAACACAAGCAACGGCACGCTTCGCAAACCTAGCTAATCGGTAATTGTGTACGGCGGCGTGTGTCACACGCTCCTGTTACTGTCGTGCGGACCACCTCGCCCACGGGCGCTATACCCGAAACTTCAAGCGTGCATGCACGAAGGTATGGTCAAAGGCCCAGATGTTTAACTCCGTAGAGAAATCTTTGAAACCTGCCTGAGCAAAACCATTATTGCTCAAGCCGACGGCGTCAAGCCAACCAGTTTGCATATAGATTGCACGCTTCTCCGAGTCGTGATTGAGGTATCGCTGCGCTTCATCGCTCCTTGCCTTGGTCTTCGCAACCTTGTCATGCATCCCGAAGAAGGACTTCCGAAGAAGAGTGTGTATGCCTTCTTCCTCAAACGAATTATCATTGAAAAGCCACCCTCTATCATTATGATCTGCCATGCCAGTCAACATGACTGCTTCCTCTAGAAGATCCACTTGGTCGTCCTTGCAGGACTTTGATGTCCCACTCTTCTGGTCCCTGCATCGCTCTTTAATAAACTGTTTGAGAGATTTGTCTAATTCCTTCGAAGTGAGAACCAGCTGCTCCGCGGGTCCAAAGGGAATAGTCTCTTCGTCTTCTTCATCGTATGCATGTCTTGCAGCCAAGTAATCAATAAACTCCCGGTTCATCCGGTCAAACCAGGGCTTGCGCTTATACGTAACCATATCTGGGACTGCCTTTGTCTGTCGCCACCAATCAGTCATGAAATAAAACATGTCCGACAAGCGTCTCAGTCCAGCGTGAGGCGAGTAAGGCCTTCCATCGGTGGCAACGCCTTTGAAGTGAGAGGCGTCCCAATCCAGCATCTCCTTACGCGCTCTCTTGCCACACAGAGTGAGCAGAACACGCTCCATGCAGTCATCGGAAATCTTCCGGGTCGTCACGTTCATCGAGCCATCATCCTTAGAGGGCAGCTCCACCTCCTCGGATTCGCAGCCCTCGGGCAAAACCAACCTCGTGTTGATATCTCCCGCCGCGACGACCTGTAAGGTCCTCCCGTCCTGTCTTGCTGCAGCGCTTCGTCGGGAGATCTCGTCCTGGAGCTTCTCGATCTGCACTGCTTTGTCGTCATCCGTGGGAGAAAAACCAAAACCAACGACCAACAGCAAACCGTCATCGCCCACGGTGACGTTCCGGAGCAACAGCCCTTTCGCGCTCCCTGCTTGGGCTCCGGCTTGACAGCACGACTCCACTCCAGGGTTGACCCTGATGGCGGGGCGTTTGGTCTTCTTCCTCGCGAAGACGGAAAGCGCATAGTAGCGCGACTCAGTCATCTCCACAAGCGGCGACGAATACGATTGTGCTGCATCGTAGTCACCTCCAAGACGCTCCCTTAGCTGAGACCATAGGCCCATGGGCCCAGGGTCGGTGTCGGTTTCCATGAACGCGACTACGTCGTCTTTATCCCTCGTGAGTTTCCTCGCGATCAGCTTCGCAGAACCCCTGGAGACCTGCATGCCATCCAGCTTGAGGGCTCCGATGCGCATGCTGAAGGCCGTCCTCTTTCAGGAGGCCACACGCGAACCCTACCCCGCCTCCTCCCTCAGAAATCGTGGGGTGGTAGGGTAGGCTTCGCATCTCGGGACCGACCGTCCCGGCATTCCTGTAGTCCTACCACGAAATGTTCTTAAAACCCAAAAATGTTCCCAATCACAAAAACATTGTCCTTAGAACATAAACCCGATGTGCTCAAACAAGATAGACTCCCCCAGAAATGTTCTGAGGACATTCCGTGGAAACCGCAAAAGGTTCTCAGAACATTGCTTGCTAGGGCTATAGGCGAGCCAGGACGCTTCGCCACCGCTTGAGCATGTGGCCTCCCAGTCCTCTTCCCCCGCTGCACCATGGCAGCCGCTTCGCTGGCGCCACTCGCCGAGGCGTCGACGCGGCGGCCAGCCACCAGCGCTGGCAGGGCCAGCAGCGCAGCGCAGGCGCGGGCGGCCGCGCTGCGCACGAGGGGGGGCGCGGAAGGGCGCATCACGAAGCCCCGCCCGACCGTCCCGGCGGGCTGCTCGGGGGGAGGGCTCGGAGACCGCCGTCGCGACCACCGATCGGGATTATTCTCCTCCTCCTCCTCCACCTCCTCCTCCTCCTCCTCCTCCTGCTGCTCCTCCTTTCGGCGTTGCTGCTCAGACTGTGGCTACGTGGCTAAAGCGTTCTTCCTCCTCCGCCGCCTCCTCCTCCTCCCATTCGATCCAGCAAGACCTGAGCTCGCCTTGAGCCAAGATGGGTTGTGTCAAGCTGCTTTGAGCCCAAACGGCCACGGACCTCGGCCTTCGGCGGCCTGGGGCGGTCTTCGGGCGGTCGTGGGCGGCCTCGGGCGGTCTGCGGCGGTCTTCGGCGCGAAGGCTTGTGGACAGCCTGCGTTTAATAAGGGGGCCCGTGACCAGCGCAACTCGACCACGGCAGGTTCGCGTCGTGACGTCGTCGGTCTTGACTTCTGACGCCGCACGGGCCGTTCAGCCTGGAGGGATCGCGTCTTTCCCCTGGGGCGGACCGAACGATGTCCGCTGATTCTGGGCCATTGGCGGCTCGCCACAACGCCCGCGCTGGGGTGGCCGCCGCGTCGAGAAGACACGAACCTACTGCACACGCAACCCGCCATCGCTCGGACGTCCATTCCCCGCGCACTCGTTGGTTTCGTGCGCGTACGTTTCGCAGGATGATCCAAGATGCTCCTCGATGGTCCTCGCCGAGAAAAAATGCACACGTCCTAGCGATGCGATGCCAAGGCAAGAATGGCCAGGGGCAAGAGCCACCTCTGGTGCGCTATTGGCTTGCCGACCGCCGCCCTCGATGCAACGGTGGCGGCCGGTGTGCGTTCGGGCCTGGGCCCCAGGCCGCCCCGCGATGGCCGCGCACCCCAGGCCACTCCAGTCCAGGGTCACTCTCATATGGGCACACGAGCGGACCTCTCGGGCGTCAAACTGCAGCCATGCTCCCAGGCAGCCGAGCGATTGATGCTTCAATCTGGGCGGTTGTCCTTCGCTCCGGCCTCCAGGGCCCGTGGCCGCGCACCTCAGGTCAGGCCAGTCCAGGGTCACTCTTGTGCGCAACCGAGCGGAACTCTTGGGCGTCAGAACTGCAGCCATGCTC
Organism: Prorocentrum cordatum; assembly: GCA_963575745.1. Taxonomy (NCBI): domain Eukaryota; class Dinophyceae; order Prorocentrales; family Prorocentraceae; genus Prorocentrum; species Prorocentrum cordatum. Next base: position 291,399 of record CAUYUJ010014631.1, read on the forward strand.
CCAGACATCCGAACGATTGATGCTTGAATCTGGACGTTTGCCCTTCGCTTCGGCCTCCAGGGCCCGTTTCCAGGCCCTGGGCCCTGCAGGCGGATCCAGGATGCAAAAATGCCACAGAGAGTCGGCCAGGGACTCTGGGGACAGGGGCCTCTGGGGACCGCGGATTCAAAAACTAGTCTCGTCCAATGTCTGGCTTTTGGGGGGGGCCAGCGAAGGTGACTAAGGATGAGCCGAGGAGGCACGGATGCGTTCTTGGAAAAACATCTCCTCCTTCCTGTGGACATCGGCTGCAATACGCTCACCGTCGGCGTGCTCACCTTCACCGTAGCCCCCGTATCCTTCAAGTCTGCAAGATCCGATGCGGGCCTTGGCTGTAATTACAATCACAGTCACAGCGCCATCACCATCGCCTTCGCCTGTTGGGCTTCGCCACAGTCTCACTGGTCGATGTCGCCAGTGTCTCCCAGACTGGCAATGCTGCTCGCCGTCGTCGGCATCACTGCTCAGTCCTGGTTTCTCTTCACCTTGCCTTCGGGGGACAGGTTCATGACCCAGCGCCTCGGTCCGCACGGCGCTGGGCGGAGCAGCAGCAGCAGCGGCAGCTGCGACGGACTCATCTGTGCGGACAAGCCTCGATACGACGCCACCTGTACACGCCGGTCGGAAGAAGTGGGGAGAACCATGAAGTAGGAAGGCGTTTGGAAGCAGATTGGCCTTCCGCCCGCCCCCTGAAGAGGAGGCAAGACGAACAACCGCTCGACTCTTGAAGTAGGAAGGCGCCTAACGTAGAGTGGGATCCAGATAGCCCAAAATGCCTGGTTTCAACCACAAACGTGTACACGGACAGGAGCACCAACGATCCGCTATTGGGGCGACGCTAGTGAAGTTGCGGAGGAGACGACAACTGCAGTGAACGTCGCTACAGTCAGGACAACAAAATCCGCCGCCGCCCGTCGCGAAGCGGGGCCCTGCGCACCCCGAGCCGGAGCGCGCAAGAGTAGCAGCAGGAGGAGGAGGAGGAGGCGGCGGAAAAGGAGAGGAGGAGAGGTCGAGAGGAGGAGGTAAAGAAGAAGGTAGAGGAGGAAGAGGAGGAGGAGAAGGAGGAGAAGAGAAATGGACCGAGGAGGAGCGAAGAGGAGGACGAGGAGGATGAGGAGGAGGAGGGGGAGGAGGAGAAGGAGGAGGACAGCGAGGAAGATGCCGACGGCACTGGGCTACGGCACCCGTGACGTCACGCACACATCAGAGCCGAGGGGCACTCCACTGGGCAATGAGAGGACGCGCGCGAGAGTGAGGCGGTCCGCCTCGGCCTCTCCCCCCCACAAAGCCCCCGCTTCCTGCGGCACTCTCTGTTCTGGCCAGGTCGATGTGTGGTGTTTCTCCTCCTCCTCCTCCTCCTCCTCCTCCTCCTCCTCCTCCTCCTCCTCCTCCTCCTCCTCCTCCTGCGCTACTGCCTGAGGCGCAACCGAAGTTCACTTCGGCACCTCTAGAAAGAAATAGAGACCCGCCTTGCCCTCGTCCGTGTCAGTCATGTGCTAGGACACGTCGGGGAGGCGACCTCTCCTCAAAACGTCGAATCAGGCCATCGTTCCACCCCTTTGGGGAGGTTCCCAAGGTCAATGGCCTTGAGGGTGGCCCGACCGTCTTTCGAAAGGCGCCGATCACACTTCCTGGCGAGTCGGACGAATTTCTCTACCCCCTGTGCTCCGCACAAGCGGCAAAACCAAAGGCCTCGGAAGCTCTCGATCCGGTGTGAGTCATCAATCACGGACGGGCGCCCAGGGCAAGATGAGGTCGAGAGCTCCTCCAGGGATCTCTTCCCCACTGTGACTAGGCAGTGTGCACACTTCCAGCCCTTGGAGGTTTGAAAGATTCGATGCGAAGATTCCCTCATGAGCTGAGGGGTATGTTCAGCCTTGGCCTTTGCCTTGGCTACAGCTCTAGCATGGATGTCGCCTTTCAAAGTGGTTCCATAAAAATCTCTAGCATTCTTCGCAACCTCCAGGGCAACTAAACTCAATCGTTTTTGAACACGCCAGGCCAACTTATCGGCCTCCTGCACTTTCCCTACCAAACTGTAGGGGGGTTTGGCTTCCTCCGCGGCTTTGTCGGCCAACTTGTCGGCCTGATCGTTGGCAAACCAGTGTTCTAGAGGAAAACCAGGACCCACCGCCGAACGCTCAAGGTGACTCTTGACCTTGACTAGTGACAACGTACCAGGGCGGTCCACGACCGCCTTCCAGTATTCGGCCCAGAGATCTGCATTACTTCTGTACTTATACCCAGGGCCATGCTTGGCCCCTTGGAAAACATAAGCCGCGTCAACTACATAAGTGGCATCCCCAGCTGTGGCTTGGAGAGCTCTGACAACTGCTAGCAGCTCGGCTCGGGGAACGGTCTGTCTCCAGCCTGCCGTACTCCCTCGGCAAGAGGCTAAGACAGACTCACCCAGACAAATGGCGAAGGCCCAACCAACACGGCGCAAACGAGGGTCCGACCCATGCTCTCCCCCTGAGCCGTCACCGCCTATTACACATCCTACTGGGAGTATATATCTCTGCCCATCCTCAGGCCACTCTCCCTCTCTGCAAATATCTTCTATAGGGAGAGGGGTGTCCTCAGGCGGCATCGTCCACAAAATCGGAACGAGGCCTCGGAGCCAGAAGCATGGGTAAGTTTCAGCCCCTACCTTGGCTTGCTCGCAGAGGCGGTTGTCTTCTTCTAAATCGGGAATGTCTCTATTGAAGGGGCATTCCCAAAGCTGATGATATAACGTTTCATTAGGTGCGCCGCATCTAGGACATGCCGTGCTGCCTATTCCTGTGTTCTCGAAACGTCGCTGGTTGGGCCACAAGGCCCCTTGGGACATCATCTCCAGAATGGCAGCCCTATGGCTTAAGCCTTTATTGCGCAAAAACTTCAAATGGGCCCAAGTCACAGTTAAGTCCACCCCGTACTCAACCCCCGAGCCCGAGAAATGCTGGCTGGCTTGGGCCCAAATACCCTGTTCCAGGGAAGATCCTACTTCAAAGTCGAGCCTGTCGAGGCCCTCTGCTTCTTCAAAACTAAACCTGAGCCCACAAGGAATGGTCCATTCCCCTGGTGTGTTGGGAATCCAGTTCATATCTAAAAGAGTGGCTTGCACTGCCGCCATGTGCCCCTTGACCTGCAGCCAGCGATGCTCCGACTCCCTCAACTTGGCCAAGGACTCGTCCCAGGCTTTGTCGATGGCGGCACGCCACTCGGGGATCCTAGGGAGATGTTCCTGCCAGGCCTGCAAAAGTTCAAGAGGTCCCCAAAAAAGGGGGTCACTGCGTTTCCCAAGACTAATCCTAATGGCAGTGGTAGCACAACCACCTGCCCACTTACTACCGCACATGGCTGAGACTTTCGCCCGCAGCTTCCTCAGATTCGTGGGCGCTAAGCCCATGGCAACGGCTCCCCAGGACACCTGCGGCTTGTAGCCAGTGTTGGCTAGCTTTTTGGCCGCCTTCACGCTTTTGCCCAGGACTCGAATAGCAACAGCTCGTTTGACTCCCTTCTGGTGTCTACCTTTGATGGTCCCTTGTGTCCTGGAAGCAGTAGCTACATCCACTCCAAGATCACGCGCCGAGAGCTCCACTTTAATAGGTAACTGCAACTCCTTAATACGCTTCCGCAATGCCACACGCACCGACGGAGAACTCGCCAGGCCAACTGATTTCTTTGAAATTCGCAATCCTTTGCTGTACATGCCCGTCGTGAGCTGAATGGCCACTTGCGTAGCCTGGTCCACTACTCCTTCTGCCGTGCCTATGTTAAGTTGCGCCAAGTCGTCGACCCAGCTGCCGATGGAATTTCGAGGAGGAGGATGCGATCGATGGATATTGTCTAACATGTCCCACAGATAAATTCTGGACCAGGCTACGCTTTGCATGCAACCAGCAATAATCGAATGGTTGACCTGGATGCTGTCTGAGAGCATAGTGCCAACCGCGAGCCACCTATCTGCCATGTGCTGCAACATGGCTAAGTAAAAGGGCACAAGGGGGTAATCCAGATTTCCAGCTAAGACTGACAGTTGTTCGCCCTGGATAAGATCATAAAACTTCTCTGCGTCCCACAGAAGCTGCACCCAACTAATATTCAAAAGTCCACACGTTTCTGCTTTCAGTTGCCGTAAAACCGCTGCTCGTAGAGGGCTGCTTCCTTTTACCGCTGCATCCCAGAAACCCGCTTTGCTGCGTTCCCATGTAACTATTGCTTGCTTGCGCATCACACTCCATAAACGATAGGGCCCTGGGGTCAACGTAATCGGTCGATCTCCTCCTGGCGGCGGTTTCGGGGTGAGGGCGACGACGTTGACCAATATTTGCACTGGCCATTTCAGTTGGGTCTCCACTGCAACGAAAAATTCCAACAACTGCTCTTGGCCCTGCTCTGGTAGCGTGAGCCACTGTCTAGGGTTCAACGGGTCAGCTCCAAGGCCCGCATGATCCTTAAAATATCGCATGCCATGCCGCAGGTCTGCAACCGTGAGATCTGGCAAAGGTCGCTCTTCCTGCTGTGCATGAGCGGCTTCACGAAGGTGCTGAAGCCAAAAAGGAAAAGGTTGCTTAGGTCCTCCAATCGTTCCTCCCCAAAGTCTCGACCACCTTTCCGCCTTCACCTTCATCATCTCAATTGGCTCAATTACCTCATTTCCTCCTTCGTCCTTCTCGATGGCTAGGCTTGGCTCCTCCACCTGCCACGTCCTGGAAAACTGATGGGCCCAACTAGCTCCCGAGGACAAGCTGGCACTAAGAAACTTCCGAAATCCCGCTGTACTTTCTTTCATGGCCACGATGGAGACCTTAGCAAGAACTTCTTTAGCTGCATTTAAAACTTCGCGGATGTCCTCCTTGGTCGAGGGAGGCGATATCAAGGCGGCACTGATCTTGTCGCCTGCATTCCTAGCCGATTCTGGAACAGCTGTAAAGTATTGTGCTACCTGTGCCTCGGTACTCCATGCTTCAATCTGTTTGTGTATAGCCGTGCGGTGATTCTGTACAGTAGTGCTCGTGCTCTTATCAGCCAAAGTAAACAGCTCCTGAAACCTCGATCGAATACCTCCCCAGAAACACACTTCAGGAGAGCGTCCAAAATGTCCAGGCGGTTTTGCAGCGATCAGGTTTTGAACTTTGACCTCAGGGCACATACCTCTCCTGTGGGGTCCTACTTCTCTTCCCGCTCGGTTCAGCAAAAAGGCCTCTGCCTGCATGGAGAAGCTCGCGTACAACCTGGTGAGGTCGCCTGAGGTCGCCTCAGGCCAAAAATGATAATGCTGCGGCATCTCGATGCCGTCATTCTGCTGCTGAAACATCTCCCAGGGCTGGTCGGGTCCATATACGTACGGTAGGAGTGGGGTGACAGGTACCAGGATGCGGCCTTCCAGGATGTTCTGAGTCAGGTCCAACTCGCCAGAAATTCCCAGATGTGGCGCCCAAGGTCCCTTCTGATCCAGAGAAAGCTTGACCAAGGAAGCTAGATGTTCCGAGACGACTCCGAAGTCCAGGATTCTTCCAGTGCCTCCAGAATTTGTAAATTCGCCAGGTGGTACAGCGATGTGTCCCCGAACAAATGAAGGCCACCCAGACTCCCAGAGCTCCTCAGGAGTCATGTTCCAGTCCGCCATGACTATGTAGTGCTTAGCCACAGAGAGTAAATATCCAGCTAGCTCTTCTAAAATAAGGCCGTTGGTGCCGACAGCCCCCTCGGAGTCATTCAAATAAGCTGAAACAAAAGTCACATCCAGTCCTTTAAACCTGACTGTCCTGCCTACCCACTGCGTGCCGAAAAACTGTTCTTTACCATCTGGGCCGATCTTACAGGGGTAGAGGACCTGGGAGTGGATGGTGGCCCTCGAGAGAACCCAGACCCCGCCATGCCCAAGCGCCCCTTCTTTGGCTGTGGGGACAGCAGGGGCCGAGGTGGACAACCACCCCGCGCGCTTGAGTTTCTTCTGCGCCTGCAACAGCGCTCCTCCTCTCAAATGAGTTTCGGCACCCATGTGGAGCAAAACATCTTGCATATGCTCTGCTGCTAAATAGGCCATGGCACGCTCGTTCCACTTGGTGTAGTTGGCGGAATAGAAAAAGAACTTCTGCCCAGCGCCGCCGCGTTGCCGAGCATGTGGTACACGTCCTTGGCTAAAGCCCCGTTGGGGAAGCCTGAGACTGCGCGAACTTCTGCTTTGCCGCCTCAAGGGTGGCCTGGATTTGTTCATCAGAAACATGTGGCTGAGACGGTGCCGTGGCTGATGGATTTGTTGCATCTTGCGTCGCCGAGGATGTTGCTGCACCAGAACCCGAGCTAGTCGCCTCGCCCCTGGATTCCGCCGCCGCAGTACCTCCAGCCTCTTGTGATTCAGCATCACCTCCGCCACCAGCTCGTGCTCCACCTTCATTGGTACGTCGCCTTTTGAGTGCCATCCTTGACTTGTATTCTTCAAACTGTTGCTTCCTTTCCAAGAGTGTCTTAGCCGAGGGTCCCACCGCGGCGCAGATAAGTTTGGATACTTCTTTTGCCAATGACTCTTTATGCTCTTTCCATTGCTGCAATTCTTCTGGCGATAGTTCCAACTCCGACGTGTCGAAGCTGGCGCCGTCCTCGAACTTGAGAATCTCCAGGAGCTCGGTCTCTTCCGTGGCGCTGAGCAACTTGGACAGGTTGATGGGGGCGGTCTGCTGCAGCACCTTGGGGTCGACATTCGCCTGGAGAAGAGCTTGGTGCCGAGCTGCCGCCTCTGTTGCAACTCTGGCTTTGTCACGTGTGTCTGATTCCGCTTTGGCAAGGTATTCACGGCATTCTGCTTCATATCGGATTGCACGATCAAGAGCTTCCGCTGTCTTGCGCGCTTGTACCCCAGCCTGATTGAGATCATGTTCTCGCTGGAGTTCTGGCCGTAGCTTGGGTTTGTCCACCTGCTGCACTGGAGGGGCTGCCTTGGCTTCAAAGGCTTGAAGTTCAGCTCCTGCTTCTGGATGTCGTTGCTTGAGTGCCTCCAGCAGCTGCTCCGTGGTGGGCGCGAACGGCGAGGTGGCTGGAAGCGACGTGCCTCCTGCCTGCCAAACGCCTGGCGGCGCCAGCGGCCGCCATGTTGCCCACCATGGTGAAGGGGCTCCCACCTGGCGTGCGGGCGCGAGGTGGGCCGTAAGCCCAGGCTCCCAAGGCTGGTTTGGGCCAATCATTGGCTGCAGGCCTGAGAGCTTTCCCACACTGCCAACACTGAGTATGCTTCTTCCAATTCCAGCGATAGCCACAAGAAGCATGCGGGCACACCTGGAAACCTTTCTGCTGCTGTTTCCCCATCGCTGCCGAGGGGGGAGAGTAATCGTGAAAGAAATGGGCTGGGGGTCGCGAGCCCCTGGCCAGAGAGTCTCAAGGTATCTCTTTTCACACGCCTCAACTGCTCGAGCGAGGTTGGAAGTTAAGGAGAAGGCCCCTTGAGCCAAAATGGCTACGGACCCTCCTCCTCCTCCTCCTCCTCCTCCTCCTCCTCCTCCTCCCCCTCCCCCCTCCCCTCCCCCCCCCCGCCCCCTCCCCCTCCCCCTCCCCCTCCCCTCCCCTCCTCCCTCCTCCTCCTCCTCCTCCCCTCCTCCTCCTCCTCCTCCTCACCTCCTCCTCCTCCTCCTCCTCTCCTCCCTCCTCCTCCTCCTCCTCCTCCTCCTCCTCCTCCTCCTCCTCCTCCTCCTCTCCTCCTCCTCCTCCTCCTCTTCCTCCTCCTCCTCTCTCCTCCTCCTCCTCCTCCTCTCTCCTCCTCCTCCTCCTCCTCCCCTCCTCCTCCTCCCCTCCTCCTCCTTCCTCCTCCTCCTCCTCCTCCTCGTTCTCCCCTCCTCTCTCTCCTCCTCCTCTCCTCCTCCTCCTCCCTCCTCCTCCTCCCCCTCCTCCTCCTCCGCCTCCTCCCTGCCATCCCCTCTTCCCCTCCCCCTCCCCCCCCTCTCACACTCCTCCTCCTCCTCCTCCTCCTCCTCCTCTCCTCCTCCTCCTCCTCCTCCTCCTCTTCCTCCGCCTCCTCCTCCTCCTCCTCCTCCTCCTCCTCTTCCTCTCCTCCTCCTCTCCTCCTCCTCCTCCTCCTCCTCCTCCTCCTCCTCCTCCTCCTCCTCCTCCTCCTCCTCCTCTTCCTCCTCCACCTCCCACCGTGGCGCAGCAAAATTCAGGCGGCGATGCCCTGGTGTGAAGACGTTGTCACGCCAGAAGGTCGGGACAGGGCGAAGGGGGGGGGCTCGGGGACTGTCTCCCGGCGGGCGACATGCCGCCACGGGCGGGCAGGTAAGATTGGCGAAAACTTTCGGGAATCTATTGGCTGGGGTCTTTGGCGTGGTGTAGCGTAAGCGCGTGCACGGGAGGGGGGGGAAGGAGGAGGCAGAAGTGGAGGAGGCAGAGACAGAGGAGCGAACGAAGTCGCTCAGGCAGAGTCAGAGAAGGGGGAACACACCACGACTGATGACGTCATCGCATTAGTCAGACAGGAGGGGAACAACAAAAGCAAAGAAAAGCATGATAGGCGGGCTCGCTCTCTTCGATGGGGGGCCTGGGTGGCTTGGCGTCTGCGCTCCAATGCGCGAGCGCCTAGCGCCTGGGCCTCCACCCTCGACGCGAATCCGAATCAGGCGAGCCCACTCGGAGTCCACCTCCATACCCGCCCTCATCAGCGCCTGCGGCCAACACGCCAGGAAGGACCAGCGACGGCGAGAAGTACGGCCCCATCTGGGGCCCCAGGCAACCCTAGGCCAACCGTTGGGCCCTGAAACGCTGGGCCAACTGTTGGGCCCCATCTTGCGCCACCCTTGAGCCTAAACCCTAAACTGCAAGCCACGGGCTGTGCAACGTCCGTAGCCCGTGGCGTCTGGCCGAGCGCTCAGCGAGCCTGCCCATACGGCGTTCGCCGCACCGACGAAGCGGCGATAGCCGCTGAGGAGGAATTCGCACGCCGCGCGGTGAATCCCCGTGGCGTTCTCCTAGGAAAAGTAACCCTTAACCCTCAGCCGCAGCCTGCGGCTTCCCTGCGGCGGCCTGCATCCCCTGGGGCTCCAAACCTATGAATATACAGCATGCGGTGCTCTCTGGGTGCTCCAAACGTATGAAATGACAGCATGCGGCGCTCCAGGCGCTTTCCAAACGCTCCAGGCGCTCCCAGTGACTTTCCAAGCGCTCCCAAGCGTTCCCAAGCGCTCCCAGGCGTTCCCAAGCGCTCCCAGGCGCTCCCAGGCGCTCCCAGGTGCTCCCAAGCGCTCCCAGGCGCTCCCAAGCGCTTCCAAGCTTTCCCAAGCGCTCCTGGCACGCTCCCAAGCGCTCCACGGCGCTTCAGGCGCTCCCGGCACGCTCCCAGGCGCTCTCGGCACTGGGAACGCGCTGCCTGCGCTCCCAGGCGCTCCCAGGCGCTCCCAGGCGCTCCCAGGCGCTCCCAAGCGCTCCCGGCACGTGCCCAGGCGCTCCCAGGCGCTCCCAGGCGCTCCCAAGAGCTCCCGGCACGCTCCTGGCGCGCTCCCAGGAGCTCGCAGGCGCTCTCCAGCGTTCCCAGCGCTGCCACAACTCCGAAGCGCTCCTGAGCGCTCCCCGGCGCTCCCAGGTGCCCTCGGGCGCCCAAGCATTCCCAAACGCTCTTAAGCACCCACAAGCGCTCCAAGGCGCCACACGGCGCTCCCATGCGCTCCCATGCGCTCCCGCGCGCTCCTAAGCGTGCCCAGGCGGTTCCAGGCGGTCCCAGGGCTCCCGGGGGAAGCTCCAGGCGCCCCCCCAGCGCTGCCAGAGGGCCCCCCCAAGGCATTCCACGGGCTCTGCCATGGAGGTGCTGCCGCAGCCATGCAAACCTTAAAAACTAAGAGCCTATGAAAATTTCAATCCTGAAGCCCTTTCCGCGCCCCTAAAGCCCCCCCTTCGCCGCCCCCCCCCCCCCCCCCCCCCCCCCCCCCCCATTTTGGAAGACCCCTCGCGCAGATCCTTGCCCTCGGAGCGCCAGGAATGGCGTTCTGGGAGGATCTGCAAATCCCGTCGCGGCCCGCAGCACAGGCGCCGCGGCCGGTCAGGCGCCGCTCGGCCGCGGGGTTGACGATTCGCACGGCCTCCTCGCGCCGTGAGATCCCCCGCGCACCCGCGGCTGCCCGCTCCGCAGCCCCCCCGCGCGCTTGGCCGGGACCAGTGCCAGGCGCGCCGTGAACACCCTGCGAGCGCCGCCAGCGATGCACCGCTGCATGAGCGTCGTCCCCCGCGCGCCTGGCCGGGGCCAGTGCCAGCGCGCGCCGCGCTTGCCTCTCGGCGGCCGCCAGCACCCTGCGAACGCCGCCAGCGACGCACCGGTGCATGAGCGTCGTCCCCCAAATCGCGTCGTCACGCGCGCGGGCCGCATCGCCGTTGCAGCCGCATCCCAGGTGTCTTTGCGCGGCCGCGTCGTCGTCGTTTTGAAAACAATATCAACGTCGTCGTCATCGGTGTCGTCCTCGTCGTCGTTTTGCGAGTCGCGTGTTGATACCGCATCGAGATCAATATGTCTTGGGTCATGGGTGGGTGGGACACGGTCAAGTGGGCTGCAAGTTTGGGCGAGTGGACCCTAAACCCTAAACTCGAGTACGCGTCGCTGTCGGGATGCCCCAGACGCATACGAGCCTTGGTCGGGGCGTTCAGTGGAGCGCCTGAAGGATCTACGGAAAGGGAGAGGTTAAGCTCGACCGCCCACGCGCCACGCCTCAGGCTGGCTACGCCACAGGCTACCTGCGTAGCAGGAAAGAAGAACCCGAAAGCTGGAACCCAACGCCAGCGGGACCGCAAGATCCCCCAGGAACCTCGGAAAACCTAGGAAAACGCTGCCAGGGGCTCTCTAGGCGCTCCCAGCGCACCTGGGCGCGCTCCCAGGCGCTCCCCAGGCGCTCCCACGCGTCCCAGAGGCTCCCCAAGCGCTCCCAGAGGGGCCCCCGGCGCGGGAACCTCGCGCGCGCGCGCGAGCCGCGGAGCGTCCGGCGAACTGGTCCCCGTTGTCGTGGCGCAACATGATCCCCTCTGAGATTGAAGCATATGCGTAATTTTACCCCAATCGCGATACGCGCTCGCCAGCGCGCCTGCGCACCGAAAAGGAGCGCGCAGGCGCGGTTCTGGCGTCGCCAACGTAATTCAGCGATAAGGAATACACTCGACGGCCGGACGGCCGGCCGGCTGGCGCACGCGACGCGCTGCCTGGTGCGTCGCATCGAGGGGGCGCCAGGCCCGCCCCCTCGAGCTCCCCCTCCCGCCATCCGAGACAAAGCGCTGCGCGTGCGCCACCGCGCAGAATCGCTCCTGCGAGAATCGGAAAAGGTCGCCCGGTCGGGCGTCCCCCAACGCGCGAACGAACACCGGAGACTCTAGGACGACGCGGTGTCAGCGCGGGAACCTCGCGCGCGCGCGAGCCGCGGAGCGTCCGGCGAGCTGGTCCCCTTTGTCGTGGTCCACCATGATCGCTTCTGAGATTGAGGCATCTGGGTAAGTTTACTTCAATCGCCATATGCGCTCGCCAGCGCGCCTGGGCATCGAAAAAGAGCGCGCAGGCGCGGTTCTGGCGTCGCCAGCGTAATATGGGCCACAAGGTACAACACCTCGTTGGCCGGCAAACCGCTGCGCGTGCGCCACCGCGCAGAACCGCTCCTGCGAGAGTCGGAAGAGATCGCCCGGTCGGGCGTTCCTCAACGCGCGAACTAAACCTGGAGGCTGTTCCCCAATGCGTTACAGCGCCTGCGCGTTCTCAGGTAGGACGACGTGGTGTTCGACACCCCCATGAGTGGGGGCCGGGGGGAAGAACTCTCTGTGTCCCTAAACCCTAAAAGAAAATAGCCGGGGTGGATTGGGGCGGGAGGACAAGGAACGCGAGCGCGCACACAGCATCCCACCCCCAACAATCTTGATGCGGGGGTGGGATGCGTGCGCGCGCCCACACCGCTTGGCGGGCAACACCCTACACCCAAAACCCTCAAGATGAAAAGCACAACGCATTGGCCAGCCCGAGCGATACCATGACGAACGATGCAGCGAGTCCGGCGCAAGCCTGCGCGAGCGCTCCGTGCGAGCCGGCGGCGCGAGCGGGGCCTCCGGAAGGGCCCGACAAACATTCCGTGCGAGCTGGCGCGAGCAGGAGCGGCTCTGGGGCGGCCTGACAAGCATTCTGAAGAGCGAGCGCGAGCGGGCGCGCCTCCGCAGCGGCCCGAAAGGCGCTCCTTGGGAGCCGGCGCGAGCGGGAGCGGCTCCGGAGCGGCCCGACAATCATTCCGTGCGAGCTGGCACGAGCGGGAGCGGCTCCAGAGCGGCCCCAAGCAGTCTGTGCGAGCCGGCACGAGCAGGAGCGGCTCCGGAGCGGCGCGCCAAGCATCCCGTGCGACCCTGCGCGAGCGGGAGCGGCTCCGACGTGGCCCGACAAGCGCTCCGCGCAATCCGTCGCGACGCGAATCCTACGTGTTTTACGAAGGAATACGGCATCGGCAGGCCCGAAATCTTGCCGTCGCGACGCGAATCCTACGTGTTTTACGAAGGAAGCGGGTCCGAAGCGAGCCTGCTAAGCGCAGGCCGATTGGGCCCGCAGCAAACCCCGCGAACGCTAATACGTAGTGTAAATTCTCAATCCTGTAAAATTATTCAATCCTAAACCCTACAAAACCAGTCACCATGCAAACCCGCTCAATCTACAGCAACAAATAGCATTTCCTGCGCATGTGTGCAGAATTTGCAATTTCTTACACCACAAAGTGGGCGGCCCCCGTCGCGAGCACGTATGTAAACCCGCTCCATCTACTGCAAACAAACATTTCCTGATCCTGCGCATGCTCCATCCTGAACATGCGTGCACCATTTCGGTTTTTTTACAGCGCAAAGTGGGCGGCCCCCGTTGCGGGCACGTATGTAAACCCGCTCCATCTATTGCAAAAAAAACAGCACTTCCTGATCCTGCGCATGCTCCATTCTGAGCATGCGTGCAGAATCCAATGTATTTTACAATACAAGCTGCGACCTCCTCATGTACACCGGCTCCATCTCCTGGACCACCTCGCGCTTCCTGCGAATGCGTGCAGAATCTTTAGCCCGTTCGAGCACTCGCGTGCCCACTGGATCGCACATCCGTTGTCGCCGTCGTCGTCGTCGTCGTCGTCCCGCCACTCTGCTATTGCGCGGTCGTCCTCGTCGTCGTTTGCCGTCGTGTTTGTGCACCGATGTTGTTCCAAGGAGAGGAGAGATGATCTTTATGGTGGGGTGGCTTGCGGGTGGGATTGACGGCCACCGCAGGTGGGTTCGTGGGCAAGTTGTACTCGTGGCCAAGCCTGTTAGACCCTAAACCCTAAACCCTGGCCCCACCTTGCGCCATCTTGGGCCCCATCTTGCCCCAACTGTTGAAATGCTGGTCCACAAGGATGGCAACACCAACACGGAACCCCTACCTCGGAAGGTGGACCCCGCGCGGGATGCGGGCCGATGGCCGCGGGCCCGTGGAGCGGTGACCGAGGCAGTTCACGGCGAGAGAGCTCCGGCACCAAAGGAAGAAGAGCAGGGGGAGGAGGAGGAGAAGGAGGAGGAGGAGGAGGAAGGAGGAGGAGGACGAGGAGGAGGAGGAGGAGGAGGAGGGGGTGGAGGAGGGAGGAGGAGGAGGAGGAGGAGGAGGAGGAGGAGGAGGAGGAGGGAGGAGGAGGAGGAGGAGGAGGAGGAGGAGGAGGGAGGAGGAGGAAGGAGGAGGAGGTGGAGGAGGGGGAGGAGGAGGAGGAGGAGGAGGGAGGAGGAGGAGAGGAGGAGGAGGAGGAGGAGGAGGGAGGAGGAGGGAGGAGGAGGAGGAGGAGCAGGAGGAGGAGGAGGAGGAGGTTGCCCCCCCCCACGTTCGCCACGGCACCGCGCGACGTGCAAGAGGCAGTGGGCCCCCGCGGGGCTGTCTCGAGCAGCAGCCTCGAGGGTGGCGCGCTTCCGGGCAGGCCAGGCGCGAAGGCCGGGCCGCCCGGTTGCGGCGGGGGGCGCCTCGTCGGGCGGCTGCTCCGCAGCCCGCCCGCCGGGGTCCGCTTCCGCCCGCGTCCCCACCTCCGGCCCTCTCGCCACCCGCCACGGGGGGGGAGGAGGATCCGGAGGGCGAGGGGGGTCCTCTGGGCGATGGGAGGCCTCGGGGCCGGTGCAGGGGAGGGGCGGGAGGCAGGGGCAGAGGCGGAGGAGGAGGAAGGGGCGGGGGCAGAGGGCTGAGGCGCAGGAGGCGGAGGAGCATGAAACATGTACTGGCCTGGGCCCAGAGGCACAGGTCCGGAAGAGAAGACGGCGAGACACAGGAAAGGAGAGGGATGAGGCGAGGAGCATGAGGGGGGCAGCCCAGGAGGAGAGGGAGGACAGCTCCCCCCTGCCGACGGCTGCTGCCGCCCCTAGAATAATGGCGAATATAGCGATACAACTTCACTTGCCCCATCATCGCATCGCCAACTTCGCTGCAATCGCGTCGGGCACGTTCGGCACGTTCGGAAATCACTCCTCATTAAGATCTGTCTGCTGAGCCCGATACTCCTGGTGAAAATTTGACGCGCTTCCTCTCTTCTCGACCGTGAGCTTCGGGTAGACCTCGTTGATCCTCTGGCGGATCACGAGCGCCATGAAGTTGTTCATGCTGGGCAGCTGAGCAGAGTTGGTCGGACATTTTTGGAAGTCCTCGGTGCACCATTTGCACCCAGAGGCCTCCAGGGGGCCCTGGGGACCTCCGGAAACCTCTGAAGCCTCCAAGCGGCCCGTCATGCGCGCGGTCCAACTTTGGCACGGGGGTCTGGGCAAGAACACAAGCCGTCAGATAGTGTGCTAACGATGGATACGCTTCGAAAATATCAGAGTGAGGGGGCCGAACGGTCATTCATTGTCCTTGGGTGCGTGGCTGAATGAGAAATTCGTGGTGAGAATTCTGCTTGTTGAGTTGTTGGTGTCGTTGTTCTCAGTGTTGTTGTTTGTTGTCGTCGTCCCACCCGCGACCCACCCGCGACCCACCCCGCGACCCACCCCGTGACCCACCCCGCGACCCACCCCGCGACCCACCCCGCGGCCCACCCGCGACCCACCCCGCGACACACCCCGCGACCCACCCGCAACCCACCGGCGACCCACCCGCGACCCACCCCGCAACCCCCCTGCGACCCACCACGCGACCCATCCCCGACCCATCCGCGACCCACCCGCGACCTCCCTGCGACCCACCCGCGACCCACCGTCAAAGGAAGAAAAACCACCAAAACTGGACAATTGACTTTTACTGAAACGAGCCCGGACGTTGACTTGAACGCCCTGCCCTATTCGAATCATTCCTTGTGTGCGTTTACTAAACGGCTTCGCTTCTCGAGGTAGTTATTATGGGGTGGATTTTCTGCCCACTACACTCGCCAACCAACCGCGACTCACCCGCGACCCACCCCGCGACCCACCCGCGACCCACCCGCGACCTACCCACATTGTTTTAACGAGAAAACGGCGCCTGCGGCGGGCTCTTTGTATAATGTGTGAAATGTTGGCGCCTGCGGCGGGCTTCTCCAGAGTCTCGCAAACTGCCGACGTCCCCACCGCACCCTCACTCTCATCCGCATCTGCGGGGTGCTCCGTATATACACGGACGCCCTCCGACGACTTTTGAATACACCTCCAGGAAGGGCGTCGGTGTAGAAAGTCGCTGGCTCCCAGTGGTGCATTATAAACCGCCGCCCAACCCTGAGGCCCAGGAACAATCCAGAAGAAGGTGTCTGTGCATTTTGTCGCGCGGCACGAAAACCACCCGCAATGCTAGACCGAAACCGCCTGCGATTGGCCACGTACGGGTTGCGCATGAGAAGACGCTGCCGCACTTGACTTTACATCTCATACGAACTGGCATGGGCGGTACTGCCATCGCAGACATGAACCAGTCCGCCGTGCAAAATGAAAGTGTGCGTTCGGGCGCCCGCACGCACACATACACGTGCATGCGGGTGTCCGCAACCATGAGCACATGCGCGCTTGCGCAAAAAAGCACACACACACAAACACACACACACACACACACACACACGCACACACGCACACGTTTGCCCCGCAAATGTGCACACAACCACAAACACACGCAAACACCTATACACACTCACACAGCATGTGCAAGTATGTCCACGCCCGCGCAGACCCGGGCATATGGTATACACACAAAACGAGCATACGTGGACGCATGCTGAGCGTACCACGCAACTTCTATGCAAGACTATACAGCATGAGCATGTTAGCCAGCGTGGTACAATACATGGTTCACAATATGAGTCGTGCAACCTATGTGGTGCAACCTATGCGGGGCAATGTATGCGATGCAATAGATGTGGTGCGATCTATGCTGTGCATTCTAAGTTGTGCGATCTATGAGGTGCACAATGCCTGGTGCAATATGACGGCACAGCCAATGTCGTAAGATCTATGCTGTGCGCTGTATGTTGTGCAATATATGTAGTGGACTCTGAGTGGCGCCTTTCACGTGGTGCAACCTCGGCGGTGCAAGCTATGTGGTGCAACTTATGTGGCGCAATGTAGGTGGTACCATCCAAGCTGTGCAATGAATGTTGTGCGATGTTGTGTGTTGTGCGATGTATGAAAGCGGTGTAGGTGGTACCATCCAAGCTGTGTGTGCAGTGCAACATATGTGGTGACATCTGTGTGAAAGCATCACAGCGCCCGCATCTCAGGCAAGGCGCACATCCCCCAGGCCGCCCCACGCTTACAGTGGAGGCCAGTCCACAAGAAACCTTCCACAGGAGACCCAAACCCGAGGCACCAGGACGCCCATCGTTTCTCGGTGTGGGAACGCCACGCGGTTCCTCGCAGAACCATCGAAACCCAGGAAACCCAGGGCATCCTGGAGGCAAGCGTGGCGCTTCTTGGCACAGCCGCCCCACGCTTGCCACCGCACGCCTGCCTGCTCTCTGGAGCGGTGCGGGCAGCCTTCTCGGGAGGCGGGGCGGGCGGGCGGCACCCCATCCCCTGACCGAAACGCGCCTGAAGACAAGATGCCAACAAGACCGGGGTGCCGAGTCAGCGCCCCAAACTGTCTCACAGCCTCGCCAACCAGGGAAGAAGTCAGCGCGTGCCCCCTCCCCGGAAGGGCGGCGCACCTGGGGAGACCAGAAGGTACCGATACCGCCTCTCCCCGGACTTCTGACAAGGAGCATCGGTCCTACGCCCCCGAGTATATATATAATAGATATAGATATAGATATAGATATAGATATATATATAGATATATATATATATATAGATATGCTCCCCGCAATCAGAGGCGATGGCGTCGGCGACGGCGACAACAGAGCGACGTCTGGTGAAGCGGAGAACCCTGAGGTGCAGGCGTTGCGTTTTTGTCAGCACCGGCGTCTTCGCTTGGCTCCAGGGCCCAGGACCATCACGGATCGATCCAGCTCAAACAATGACGCAGAGGGATGGGGTCTATTGCTCTGGTCGTGTTTTGTTTCGCGAAGTTGCAATGTGTCGCGATGTCGGGTCGAAAGGGAGAACGCACGCACGCGACAGACAGCGTGCACCCGACACTGGCACACACACACACGCACACATACACACGCAAAGAAAACGTACTAGCGTTTGGAATCAGGTGGAGTATGCTCCTCCAGGATATCCAGGTTGAGCACGAATAACCGGATGCCTAGACAGAAACCGCGTCTGCCGCAAAAATACGACTCGGCTTCCGCGGGCCAGGACCTGAACTGCGAAGTGCCCCAGCTCACATGGCAACACCATCTGCGCAAGCGGCCCGTATCGTAAGGATGCGCGATGAGAATGCCAGGGCCGGGAACGCCCATTCCGGAGCTTCCCGAGCGGGGCGCGGCCGACGAGAGTGGCCAAGGAGGGGCCGAGGAGGCAGGGATGCGAGGGTGCCCTTGGGAAGGTTGCCCACCCAGACTACGCGGGTCGATTGCACTCCGAACACAGCGCGTACGCTCCGACCGCCAAGACCGCCAATCACCTCCGCGGCGCTCGTGGCCCGAGCCGCGTCCCCCGGGGACCCTGCCCGAGGCCGGGCGCGCCCCCGCACGAGACGCCGCGCACGCACGGCAGCAGGGCGCGCGCACAGGCCCGTCATGCCCCGCCCTCGCCTCGCCGCGGCGGGCAGGCGCCTTCATGTCCTCCGCACCGCTGGCCACGAACTCGCCGACCGTCCTGGCGATGCATCCCAGGGGCATTCGGAGAAAATCGAGCGACCGCACCCTGCACATCCCCAGATCCTCACTCGCTCGCTCGCCCCCCTCCCTCCCTGCCGTCCCTCGTGCGAGAGGCGGTGGAGAGCGGCCTACAGGGAGGGGCCAGGCCAAGCGCGGAGCTCCCAACACCGTGTCCCGGCCGAGGCTGGAGGACGAGGAGGAGACGAGGAGGAGGGAGGGCACCAATTCACGCATCCACTCACCACCCATCTCTGCTTCGCTCACCACCCGCCAACTCACCGATCCAGCCGCTCGCTCGACGCGCTCCAATCACGCCACGCACCCCCGCGCCAAACCACGCGGTAGGGGACGGCCAGGACACGCCTGCTGGAGTACGGCAGGGTCGTGTCGTGACGGCTTCGGCGATGGCTTCTGACACCACGAGGATCGCTCAGCCTTGACCGATCGGCGGCATTCCGACCGCCAGATCGTTCCATGACGCCCGATTCTGAGCCACTGGCGGCGTGCAGCCTTGGACGCCAACGCGGGGGTGTCGCCGCGGCGACGCGGCGCGAACCTGGCATAGCCGTTGAGACGGCTACAACTTAGCTCTGTGGAACTGCAGCCTCGGCCGCGTCGACGCGGCGCGAACCGAGCGCGTGTGAGAGGGTCCGCGATACAATAGCCAATCGACGATCCTGAAGAAGCCAAGCCGAAGGCCACAAGCACCCCCAGCGAGGGCATTCCGAGTTGCACGGCCAAACTGAACCGAAGGCACGAGCACGACTGGTGCAGTGTGTTGTTTGTGTGTGTGTGTGGCCATGGGCTTTGGGACAGCCTGGCGAACGATAAAAATATCTGGCGATACATGCATCCTAAAGGGCGTGGTCTGTGAACCACAGATAACGTCACTGGTGGGCACATGGGGAGCCATCTGGAAAGCATCGAACCATGCAGTCTGGGAATTCAGCTTCATGTGAGCAAGGCCGCCACACACTGAGCTCGAAACGTTGGGAACCCCTCTCCTCTCTCTCTCTCTATTTTCCCTTGTCTGTCTCTCCCTCTCTCTTTCTCTCTGTCTCTTTGCGCAGGTGCACCATCGCCCTCCTCGCCTGAAAAAACCCTCGAACGCCACGAACGGCGCTGGAGCAGCCTCCTGCGAGCCACGGGTGGAGCCGGAGGCGCCGCCGTAGGGTGGCGTGAAGTGGGATCCATCGCCGGCCCAAGAAGTACGCGCGCGCCAACCTCCGAAAGTGTACGCTGCTGCAGTCTATGGGTCTCCGATTCTCGCCCGTATCCCCTGGCCCCCTCTGGTCCTCCCCGCGCCTCCTCAGAGCCAACCCCATCACTCCGACAGCTCCAACGTCGCCGTCGTCGTCGTCGCCGCCCTCCTCTCGTCCTGCTGCTCCCCTGCTTCCCCCTCCTCCTTCCCATCCCGCCCGGTGGAGCCGCACAGCAACGAAGGATGGGCAGGCTGGGATCGTCGTTCAATGATGACCAGGCTACGGACACCGCCATGCCTCCCCCTTCGGATGCAAGCGAGCTCTCCCCGCGCTCCGGCACGGCACGGAGAGCCCAAGAGAACGGCCAAGGCTGGAAACAAGACCCTGGCGCCAGACCCGGCACTCCAAAGATGGCCCAGATCAACGCCAGGAACCACCAACGTGCTTTGGAAGACCTCTCCTCCTCGTCCTCCTCGTCGTCCTCCTCCTCTTCCTCCTCCTCCTCCTCCTCCTCCTCCTCCTCCTCCTCCTACCCGCAGGTGGCAGAGGTGCGCTGAATAGCTGGAGAGCAGCTTGCATCCCACACGTACTCCGCACTCTGCAAGGCGCAGGGGGCCAGTTTATCCTTGGCGGAGCTAATCAGCAGGCTGCGCACCATGGCGGAGCAGATATGCCTAGAGGGCAAAACATCCTCCCCCATAACTACTAACCACCCCGACAAGCGAGGCCGTTTAGTAAACGCACCCAGAGAAATCGAACAGGGCAGGGCTTCTAGTAAACGCCCAGGGCCGTGTAGTAAACGCCAATTGTCCAGCCCTGGTGGTGTTTCCTCCCTTGAATACCAGCGCGCATTGGCTAAGCAGTGCGGGAAGCTGAATGACCGCCATACTCCAAGCTATGCCAGGCGGCACCGCTGGCGGCACCTGCAGGGCGGTGGAAGAACACCAGCTCGTGGTAAGCTTCCGTGGGTCGCAGGAGCAGAGCACCGCGGCGCGAGGACAGTACGACGAGGAGGCTACAGTCGGGGGCTTGACCTAAGGAACCCAAAATAAGGAACGAGGCCCCTTTTTTCCATAAGTTAACCTTCGATTTCCCGTCGAAAACATAAGGAAAGCCTGAGGCAAGCTGTGAAACACTTAAGGAACGCGGAGCCCCTGCCCAACGAAAAGGGTTCCTTCTTCAGGGCCCCGACTGTACAGCCGCTGCGGGCCCAGCCCCACATGGAAGCGGGCATAGAACAGCTGTGCAACCAGATGGAGGTAACCCAAGTGGCCGCAAAGGAAGTACCGCAGCCAGCGTGTCTCCGCTCCTGGCGACAGCAGCGGCAGCAGCAAGTGCGGCTTCAGGACTACCTGCAGAAGACCGACAGACCGACATCCTGCAGCAACAGCCGACGGAGGCAGCGCAGAGCCATGGCCAGGAGGTACACCCACCCCACGGACCAGCTTGGTGGCATCGTCCCTCCATTCCCAGTGACCCTCGGGCGTTGAAGCCTCGCGGGCCTACGGGACGAGGTGGGCTCCACCGCACCCAGCTGCCACACAGAGAAGTGCAAGGCAGACAAAGCCAAATGCAGAGAGGGCCATGGGCACTGCAGCGCGCAGAGGACGGCAGATATTTGTTGTTGTTTTTTGTTGTTCCCCCCCGCGCTCACAGGCTGGGCGAGTGTCTCGCGACCACCTGCGGACTCCCATCAGTCACCCTCCGCACCGCTTCCAGCGGTGGAGGGGGCCGAGGGCTCGATGGAGGGCACCCCCCGAGGACCTGCCCGACGGCATGGCGCCGGAATCTGCAGGGAACCCCAGGTGCCGTGGGCCTCGCGGACGCCCGGGGCGGGGGCGCTGTCGCCGACGACGCCTGCGCACGAGCCCGCGATCCATGGCGAGAGCCGCGGGAGACCCACGCGAAGGACGCGGCGAGGAGGCCCGAGCCTGGGCGGACGTGGCGTGCCGGAGCAGGCGCTGCGGCAGCCACCCGCCCCGCTGCCACGCCCGACGGCCAATTGGCCGGCCAGGCAGCAGCGGCGGGGCCGGGCCTTCCGCCTGCCGCCGCCTGCGGCCTGCTCGGTGGCGGCCACCAGAAAGGCCTGGACCCTTTCCCCGTGAGCGGCTCTTTCGCCTATAGAGTCGTCTTTGTGACGGTCCCGAGGCCCGGGAAAGGCCCCCGGGGGACGAACATAGCGGAAAACATCGCAATGGTTTTTGTTGTTTTTCCCATCGCGAGGAGGTCCGGGTCCCCAGCGACCTCTGGGCGTCGGGGGGCCTCGCGGGTTACCGGCGGCGGGGGGCAATCGCGGCCGCTGGGCGGCGCCCAGGGCGGCGGCGACGGCGGCTGCCTGCCCCCAGCGAGGGCGCCGCGGGTCGCGCGCGGGGGCGCGGAGCCCCGGGAAGCTCGAGGAAGCCGCGCGCCCGCAGCCCGAGCGCCCCGGAGCGTGCCCGGCGGAGAGGGTGCGGGGGCGCGGTGCGCGACCCCCCGCACCCAAGCATCGTCCCAAGCCTCGTCCTCGTCCTCCTCCGCCTCCGCCTCCGTCTCCTCCCCCTCCTCCTCCCCCTCCTCCTCCTCCTCCTCCTCCTCCTCCTCCTCCTCCTCCTCCTCCTCCTCCTCCTCCTCCTCTGCTGCTGCTCATGGCTGTCGAGGGTGATTCCTCCTCCTCCAGCCTCAGTCACACACACACAAACACCATAATGAAGGTTGAGGCGATTCCAAGACTGACGATCCCCCAGTGGTCGGCACCTCAGGCTTGCCATGCTCGGCCGCTGATGCATGTCGCGAGCCTATGCGGCGGACTGGTGGCGATGAGCAGCCTTCTTCGAGCTGCAGTGTATAACCCTCTCTCTATATGACCCACTGGTCGTGCTGCAGAGAGTTGTACTGAACTGGACTGTGATATTATAATGATGCCAGGGACGTGTATTAGGGAGTGGGAGGCACGGGACTACCATACTGAGGATGTGGGCAAGCACTACACAGCAATACATTTCGGATGGAAGCGAGCACCTTACAGCAACAGCAGTGCAGGCATCTGTATCATATTGGGCTGTCGATTTCGGGCGGGACACGTTTACTCGGTTGTTCCTGGGCCGCGCAGTTTCGCTGGAAGATATGGGGAAATCCGATTGGAATCAGGACTTCTGGATGTGACGGCTATTTGTGCCTACCCTCCCCCACTACACGGAGCAGGACGCAAACGACGAGCCCAGTAAGACGCTGCAGTCAACGTGATGAAATACGTTCGTAATCGAGTCGAACAATGTCGGGCTAGAAGTACTCAAATCTTGGGATTAGACATCAACTCGGGCTTCGAACTCCTGGAGGACGGCTCCCCAGTGGACCCCGACCAGAGCCACCTAGGCCCCTTATCACATCAAGAAGAATGGCCCCGCGGGCGCGATCTTCACGGAAATGCTTCTGGATCTAGACCTCATGGCCCCTGGGACCTACACGTTGCGATCAGGACCGACATATTTTGGTACCCAGGGCGGCAAGTCCAATTTAGACATCTTCGCGATCCCGAAGGGCCTGGGACCTGGAGTCGGACAATGTCGAGTTGCTTGGAGAGCGGGCCGCCTTCTACAGCTGATCCCGACAAGTACCCCTCGGGACCACCTCCCTGTGATTCTGGAGCTCCTTCATGAGAGCCCCGTTCTCATTCCCCGCGATGATAAGCCGCGCTGGGACCACGCGAAGCTGGCGGAAGCTCTCCAAACAGGATCGCGTAGGGAAGCATTACATAGGGACCTCGAGCAAGCCATGCAGGACCGAGAAACGTACTCTACCGAGCGCAGGGGGTCCCACCAACACAGCGATCACTACCATGACTCGTGGGCCGAGGAGGTACAACGGATCTGTCTCAAACACTTTGGCGCTACTCCGAGGAAGGCCGACACAGCAGAGCGACGCCTCCACCAACATCGACTTGAGCTGGTTCGGCAACGACGGACACATCGTGAAAGGCGGCTGCGTTCTTCTCTCGTTATAGTCAGGCAGCTGACTATGACGACACACACCTAGAGGTACTCACTAGCATCAAGAGGATGAACTACCAGCTACGCCAGAGGGCCAGGCGGCGCCGTGCCATCCATCGGAACCGACTTCGCCAGGAACTTCGAGAGGCCAACAAGCTGAAGTTCACACATTGGCTCGTCTTCTATCGGGCCGCTCCACTGGTGTAAAGAACCGACGCTACAACACCATCGCCTCCTACCGCCCGACCCTAGAAGAGCTGAAAGATCAGATATCCAAACCAGGAGCTGAAGGCGGGATGGAGGCAGAGCAGATTCCCGATCTGCAATATATGCTGGATGAATTCTTACGTGAAGAAGCGATTGCTCGTATGGGGACTTCCGGAATGGAATTGACAGCTGACGTTCTGATTCAGAATATGATATGGCGACTTCGAAAGGCACGACGACGACGACGAGTGGGTCCGTCATGGAGTGTGCCTTTGGAACTCGCCCTGATGATCCTCGAGCCAGGCTACCTGTCGAAGCAACGCAATCCTCGTTTCGGCCTGGGCTACAACATGCAATCTGAGGATCGACGGCCTGCAACTGCCAATGATGAAGAACATAACAAATTGAATGGACAATCTCCCGATGGTAAGGACAATATGTTGCGAGCTATACAAAATCTGACTCTGGCGAGACAAGAATTTGAGAATATAGTGATCCGATCGATGCAATGCGGCAAGCTTCTTTCGAAATCCTCGGTTATGGAAGGAGTACTATTGGATAAGGCGAACGGCAAACAAAGGATGCTGAGCCAACGAATTGTTCATCTCTCTGATGATTGTTGGGGATATTTCTATGCAGTCCTGTACGCCTGTGGCGACAAGGACGGACAGTATGACATCTGTCCCAAAACACTGGCATGGTTTGTTTAGATACAGGCACCGCGAGAGCGCGATTCTTGTACAATTGCAAATTGGCCGGTCGATGAGACGGCTGCAGATTCCCCACATTTGTGAATTACATGATATAACAAGCGCATTGAACTGCCCCCTGACACAGGACCTGATGACCCAATCTGCGGAGATGGTGCGGGAGGACATGTCAGATTTTGCGCAACAGCGACTGATCAACTGCGTGGTCAAACTACCCGTAGACAACAAGTTTGAGGCCGTCCTGACCAAAAACGGGGGACTGCAAGATTCCAGTGAAATACCGCGCCTGTTCGTGGGTGTATTTAATCGGTGCTACAACGAGATCTGCGAGGCAGACGGGACCCCCACCAACGTCTACAGCGCCTTCGGGACCCCAACCCTGGATTGCGCCATGGTCGGTTTCGATGATGCCTTGTTTCGACGTCGAGTTTTGGAAGATTCTACTGTTTCGGGCGCTCTGGAGGCCATCAAAGTAGGCGATGAAAAAATGAGCAACATCCTGGAGAAATGGCATTTTCGCCAGACCATGCAAAAACAATACATTGTACCTGGTCTCGGGTCCGATCGTTCTAACAAGCGTCTCCAGGAACAATGCCCCAAGGTGTTTGACACCGTTCAAAGCAGTGCCCGCCATCTAGGAGCTAGGCACCACATGAAGGGCTCCAACTCGGCGGAGTTCGATTTCCGCATCCGCGCGATGCAAGCAGGCTGGTCAGTGATAGGACTTTCTTGGCACGGGTGAGAACTGCACCGTCTCAACCGAGAACTCTTCTTGGGCAAGGTATCAGAGAGTGGCACCACAGGACTAGAAGCTTTCCCCGTGACTCTGCCTGAATGCAGACGAATTGGTTCGTGTGTCGTGAAGTATATCAAGGTGTTGATAAAAGGTGGTGCCACTTCCTACGACGGCCCACGCACTCGCTCTCTTCGTCATTCAGAGATCCTTTACAGATGGTGAGCTCGCCGTGCGACGCATCACGTGGCTGCAGGGTTTGCTTCAGCATCGGCACGCCCACTGCCAGACGATAGCTGCATTTTTGGGGCACCTGGCGGGCGAGGATCCCACGCTACAGCCCTGCGGGAAGATTGACAGCAACGCGAACCCGTGGGCGAAGCGGTGAAACTTTCGATGACAATCTGCAGCTTTACAGAGGGACCAGTGGGACTGAGAGTTTCTTTGAGATCTGGGACGACGTGGGATGTTCTTGGCGTGAAATCTTCGACCCCTACTCCGAGTCCTCCCATGAATTTCTGAAGTTCGACCCCTCCGTCCTCCGCGCGTCGGCCTTTACTGACTATGCTAAATGGTGCACTCGATGTCCCGAACTCCACCCACGATAAGAACAACGTGCACATACCTTTTACATGTATGGTAGAGAACTCGGACGGCCCCCCCTTGTGGCCTCAAATTCGACACCTACAGGGCTCTAGCGGGACACCAAACGAACGGGCACACAGTGACATACATTCTACACAGTGCGGTGGTAATTAATCAGTGTCCTGTTTGCCTTAGTGTATTGCGAGACGTCCACAACGCCCGCAAACATTTAACGAAACCGTGCGGATATGACAGGTGTTTTGCGGGAAGAGCTCAGCTGTCGTGGGAACTGGAAGTCTTACCCGAATGGAAATGCCCGATGTCAAGTCTGCTATTGGATCGGCATCTCCGCGAGCTTCACTACCCCCGACCCCTCCCAATTCTCCACCATGCCCGCGCTCCTGGGAAGAGGAACGAGGGGAGACTCTGGCGACCGCGGGGAGGGCAACAAGGCCGAGAAGGCCAAGCATAACGACAAGGATGGTGCAGCCGAGGTCTCGGCCGCACTCAAACGCACGATGAACGTCCCGACGAAGAAGCTGCTCTGCCTGCTGATGAAACAGAGCTTGAAGTCATCCCAGCAGCAGCGGGACATAGCAGGCGTGCTACTCGATGCCTTCATCGTGCCAGCGAGCCATGGGATCGTCACGCCGGTGAGCGAGCAGACAGTCGCATACGCTGGGCCCACCTTTCATATGGGCACTGGGAGGTCTACTGAAGGGCCTGGCGACTCTAGGAGAAGCGGTCGGAGCCAAGAATGCAAAGGAGCTGAGCACGGCGTTCGCGGACTACGGAGAATATGCCACAGATCAGAAGTGCGAGCTCGTTCTATTCTGCAGACAGGACAAGATGTATCAGAAAGAGTCGCGCCGCCTGACGCTTTCATTTCGAGACTCACTTTTCAGGAGGATGGTTGTGGAAGCTAGCTGCCAGATTCCCAACGTGAAGCGCAAGTTCGGCAGGGCTCCTGCTGCATACATGGAGCGCGAGATTCAGCGGTTTCTCGAGACATTACTCAAGTGAATGAAAGTTGCGGACGATGACATTGTGAATGTGAGTGCGAATGACATTGTGATTGCTGATGGTAGTTCGGAGCCAGAGGTTCTGGACGCAACCGCCCCTTGGACCCAAGCTGAACGGGAAAGCTTCATGTCGCAGGCGCAGGTACACGAGGGAGGGCATAAAGAACAGGAGGAGTGATGACCTGAGCCCGAGTAAACCCGCCTCTAGTCTTGTTCAGCCTCCCCCTTCTCCTCCGAAGCCTCCGACCCCCCCTCCGAACGAGACGAACCCGAGCGAAGCTGCTAGGTCTTTTTTGCCCTCGGCCCCTCCTCTGAGTCCTACCCCCTCTCCGAATGATCTGAGCCAGCGAGAAGCCGCCAGTTCTGTTCTGTTCAACCCTCTCCTCCTCCTGTGAGGCCTCCGAAACCTCCTTCGAATGCTCACCTGGTTGCCGAGTTGTTGGTTTCCCTCGGAATGTTCCCTGGTTCTCACCAGTATGAAAAGCCTTCAACAATAAAAATGTTCTTCGAATGGCAGCAAGAGAAGGCCTGGCGCGTAGAGCATGGCATACGCGCCTTCCTCCCAAAGAACGAGGTTCTCCGTGCCAGAGCCAACCTCAAGGCCTATAAGCCTCACAGGTCTGCGTTTTTGGATGAGCAGTCGTCGCGAGTAAGAACACTCCCGAGCAAGATAAGTCGACAATGTTGGCACTTAAGGTGTGAGATCAGATCCACCTCCTCCTCCTCCTCCTCCACCTCCTCCTCCTTCCCCTCCTACTCTTCCTCCTCCACCTCCTCCACCTCCTCCTCCTCCTCCTCCTCTTCCTCCTCCTCCTCCTCCTCCTCTTCCTCCTTCTCCTCATCCTCCTCCCCCTCCTACTCCTCCTCCTCCTCCTCCTCCTCCTCCTCCTCCTCCTCCTTCTCCTCCTCCTCCTCCGCCTCCGCCTCCGCCTCCTCCTCTCCCCACGAAACCCCTCGACCCTGTCTCCGTCATCTCCGTCGCTGTGCACCGCCCCCACACCCTCGCCGTCCCTCCATGCTCTCAGAAAAAAATGCAACATCAACAAAAACCACAACCAGAGCCCCAGACCTCATCTGACTATGCACAGTTCGTTCGCGGCGGATCGATATGTGAAGGCCCCGGAGCCCGAAACCAGGCGAAAACGCCCAGCTCGAACAATGGCAGAATCTCGGGGTCCTCGCCGCCATCGACGCTGCCGAGCGGCAGCCCGAGCGACAACCCGAGCGGCAGCCCCAGCGGCAGCCCCAGCGGCAGCCCCAGCGGCAGCCCGCTGGCGAGCGGCGGCCGCGGCGAATCGAGCGGCACGGGCCTCCTGGCGCGGCCTGGGGCTGCCGAGGGGCCCCGCCGAGGGGCCCCTCCGAGGGGCCCTCCGAGGGGCCCTCTGTGGGGGCCCTCCGAGGGGGCCCGCCGGCGCCCCCCCCCCCCCCGAGGGGCCGTGGACGGGCCCGCCGAGGGGCCCGCCGCGGGGCGCCGACGGGCCGGCCCAGAGGGGCCGCCGCGGAAGGCCGCCGCCTCGGCGCGCCCCGCCGGAAGCATGCTCCAAATCCCGGAGTGATCGACCCCCCCCTAAAAGAAAAACTGGAGCCCCCTCCCAATGCGACCCAGCATTCCGGACCCCCCCCTTCTTCGGCGGGGCGCCTCCACAAACCCGGGCCCCCGGAGCTCCAACCCAAAGAGAGCGCCCGAGTATACCGGACCCCCCCAAATACCAAGCAAAAAAAACGGGTCCAGGGGACGATGAGTGCGGGATGTTGAATATCATCCCCATCCCCAGCGGCGTGGCCTGGGCCCCACTGGCCGATTTACCCCACTAGATGGGGATACCGGCCGTTCCCTTCGGGTTTCGAGGGGTGTCCCCCACTGGAGGGGCAATTTGGTGGGGGTCTCCACGGGGATGGGGATGGGGGTCGGTTAAACGATACCAGAACCCAAAAATGTTCCAAGAACAGAAGCAAGGCTCTCAGAACATGGGCCCCATGGGTTACAACAAGGCAGTCTCAGCAGTCTCAGCCAGAAATGTTCTAAGAACACTTCGTGGGAACCACAAGAGGTTCTTGGACCATTCCTTGGTAAGCCTGTAGGCACGCCAGGACGCTTCGCCACTGCTTGAGACCTGGAGTGCGCGGGGGCGGGGCGCTTAGCGGGCCCCGGAAACGGAAGGGCCGCTTTCACCGTTTCCGAAAAAAATGCCCCTTGAACAAGGAAACAGCAAAACAAAAACGGCGACCAGAAACGGCGACGAAAACGGCTCCAAGCTTGGAACCGGAGCGGGCACCCGTGAAAGAAGGGCGACGGAACCGATAAAAAACACGGCGGCGGAACCGGCAACAAAAACAGCGCAACGGAACCAGTACAACAGAACGGCCCTGTCGTTCCCAGGGCCCACGGAGGTTAAGTCGGGTCTGTCCACCTACAGGGGGATTTTCGACGAAAAATACTAAACACGCCAAACAAAATCAAACAAATAATCCAAAAATAACCTGGGGACTATTGTGTTGCTGTATTTTCGGTGTGTTTTTGAGAGCATGTTCTATTTTTCGTCGACGACCCCCCTGTAGGGGGGACACGCCCGACATAACACTGAGGCGGGGCGGGGCCGTCCGCAGCGTGGCGTCGATGAGCTCGACGTGCCCAGGGGCGCCCCGGGGGAGCGCGCGCGCGCGGGCGCGGGCGGCGGTGCGCGGACCGCAGGAGGTCTGGCGACGGGAGCGGCTTCCACCACCGCCCAATGTGGTCCTCCTCCTCCTCCTCCTCGCCCTCCTCCTCCTCCTCTTCGCCCTCCTCCTCCTCCCGCCCCCCTCGCCCTCCTCGCCTCCCTCTTCCTCCTCCTCGTCCTCCTCGCCCTCCTCCTCCTCGCCCTCCTCCTCCCCCTCCCGCCCCCCTCGCCCTCCTCGCCCCCCTCCTCCTCCTCCTCCTCCTCCTCCTCCTCCTCCTCCTCGTCCTCCTCCCTCCTCCTCGCCCTCCTCCTCCTCCTCCTCCTCCTCCACCTCCTCCTCATCCTCCTCCTCCTCCTTCTCGTCCTCCTCCTCCTCCTCGCCCTCCTCCTCCTCCCTCCCCCCTCGCCCTCCTCCTCCTCGCCCTCCTCCTGCAGGCGTGCCAAACCAGACCGTCCAGCATTATGACCCCTAGAAGGCGAACGCGGGGGCCTCAGCGAGGCCACGTCTTCATCGTGCTGCCAGGCTCAAGAGGAGGAGGAGGCGGAGGAGGAGGAGGAGGCGGAGGAGGAGGAGGAGGAGGACGAGGAGGAGAAGGGAGGAGGGAGGAGGAGGAGGAGGAGGAGGTTGGAGCGTCTGGGGGGGGCGCGTGTCAATCCAGCCTATCGCCTCTGTGGGCGGGGCCTCCTGCGGCGCTGACCACCGAGGGGCATTTCAACTGCTTGGAGTGCAGCACGAGCGAGCGAGCGAGCGTCATTATCCTTAAACGGCGGAACACGGGTTTTGCTCTCTTGGTGAGCCAACCTGTAAAGATGGAAATAACAGGCAGTGAATTTGAACGTCTCGGGGGAGGGGGTCCAAAAACGGGGGCGCTGAAAGGAGGAGGAGAGGAGGAGGAGGGGAGGAGGAGGAGGAGGAAGGAGGAGGGCGAGAGGAGAGAGGAGGAGAGGAGGAGGAAGGAGGAGGAGGAGGAGGAGGAAGAGGAGGAGAGGAGCAGCAGCAGCAGGAGGAGGAGGAGGAGCAGGAGGAGGAGGAGGAGGGGGAGGGGAGGGGGAGGGGCCCTTTGGCCCTCGAGGACCCGAGGCGGCGGGCCTCCCTCGGGGGGGGCGAGAGGGCTCTGGGGCCTCTGGCGCCCCAAAGGGAACAACTCGGGGCGGCCGGTCGGCCGCCCGCCGGAGCCTGAAGGGCCTGTGAATCGCTGATGGGTCTTGGGTTTACTCTGGTCCTGGTCCTCCTCCTCCTCCTCTCCTCCTCCTCCTCCGCCTCCTCCTCCCTCCCCTCCTCCTCCTCCTCCTCCTCCTCCTCCTCCCCTCCTCCTCCTCCTCCTCCTCCCTCCTCCTCCTCCTCTCTCCTCCTCCTCTCCTCCTCCTCCTCCTCCCCCTTTCCTCCTCCTCCTCATCTCTCCTCCTCTCCTCCTCCCTCCTCCCTCTTCCTCCCTCCTCCTCCTCCTCCCTCTTCCTCCCTCCTCCTCCCTCTCCTCCTCCCTCCCTCCTCCTCCCTCCTCCGCCCTCCACATCCTCCACCTCCTCCTCCTCCTCCTCCTCCTCCTCCTTCTCCTCTTCCTCCTCCTTCTCCTCCCTCCTCTCTCCTATCCCTCCTCCTCCTCCTCCGCCTCCCCCAGCTCCCGGGCGAGGGGGGGAGGAGGAGGGAGGGATGGAGGGAGGGAGGGAGGGAGGGAGGGAGAGCCAGTGTCGGGCTTCGGGACTGTCACCAGCACGACTTGGGGCGAAAACCGGCCTCTGGCCCCCGGGGGAAGGGCAGGGTCACTCGGCGCCGAATCCAGGAGAATCGGATCGCATCGGGACCCTGCGTCGGGTCGCCCTGCGTAGACACGGAACGGACATCGACTTGGATCGGCCGAGAACGGCAGACCCTCTGAATCTGCTGCGCCCTGACCGTCCAGAGCATGAACACATGCAGATCAAACTCCTGACCTTTGGACCTGTCAGTCAACAAAAACCTCGTGGCAAACCTTCGCAAAACAGATTACGTGTTCAAGGCCACTGAGCCTGATATCCCAAGCAAAACCGAAGATTGAGACACACCCAACTGGATTAGGCGGCATGCAACGAGACTATACCGGATGGGGCCGTGTTCGGCAACGGAAAACAGAACAACACATTTTACACACACGCACACACCTATTCGACATCGCCTCTGGCCCCTGAAATGATGTCCCGCCCACCGACCTCCCCGGCATCCCGCGAATCCTCAAGATTCCCAAAGATCCCACGAGGACTCCAATAGGATTCTGACACAATCGGATACCGATCGGGTTCCACTAAGGTCCCAATCGGATTCCAATAGGATTCCAGTCGGATTTCTCTGAGACCCCAAACCGATTCCTATCAGGTTCCAATCAGATTCCATTTGCAGTTAACGTAGATCGCAATCAGACTCCAATTGGATGACAATCGAAACCAATAGGAACCCAATACAGATTCCAGCCAGACTCCATCAAGACTTCCAACAGGACTTTAGCAAGGTCCGAATCGGGTTCCAACAGGATTCCGAAGGGTTCCCATAGGATCACAAGCAGATCCCAATTGAATCCCCACACTTCAAGGTTTCAATCGGATTCCTTCCCTTCCTTCATGCCACTCACCCACCCTTTGCAGGAATTATGCTTCTTCGTGTCTGAGTTTCGGTCCTACCTGTGCAGGGGGGATATCCCCTGGCGTGGTGCACGACTCAGAGCAGCAGAAAACAATGTTCAACAAGGGATCAAGGGTGGAATCTGCATACCCGCACACTCCGGTTCCTTTTTTGGTTTCTCACTCTCTATCTCGTTCTCCTGCGTCGTCGTCGTCGACTACGGCGGTCCCACGCAGCACCCCCCAGCCCACAACCAATTAGGGCATCCGCAGCGCGTCATCGTCGTCGACTAGGCTTGATGGCTCCGGTGGACCTCCTTTTGGATGTTGTCGATGAGAACCCGCACGGGACTCCCTACTCCACCTCGTATTCCCAATGTCCCCCTCCGAAAGTCATTATATTGATTGCTTGGGGTGCTAAACAAAATCGCTCGGCGGCTGCCCCCCCCCTTCGGGAACGAATTCATCAAGTTGAGTGAGAGTGATCCGCCCATGATGCTCGATGGTTGCTGCTTGCGGTCCTACCAGAACCGATGCTGAATCGAACCTCCCAGGAATTACACCTCAATGCCAGGCCTGATTAGAACCTGGACTGCAATTCACATCCTCCAAAGGGTCCTGGTGCTAACTCCTGGACATCCGACAACAGCTCCGTTTCTCGCCCTGCATCCAATCTCGATGGCCCGAGGGCCAGAGACAGGGCCCCCAGAGCCGAAATCGGGAGAACACGCCCAAATCGAAAGCCACAACTCGTCGGAGCTCTGGCCATCGGTCAGAACTCGGACGACTCCGGCACGCCAAGAACGTTCTCGACGAGGCGCAGCTGGTGGAAACTACCCCGGGCTTCGAACATGCAGGGTGTTGCCCCGGGGAGCCGACATTCTGTGAACAGGATGTTCGTGCTCCCGGAAGGCCAGGCTTGGGTCGGGCATGTCACCCTACAGGCGGAGCTGGGACGAAGAATCAAACATAGGCAAATAATGTCCCAAACATATTCCAAAGTGGTGCCAAAAAGTAGTCCCCACGCTGTTTTTGCTGTTTTTGAATGCTCCTCCTGTAGAGGGACAGGCCCGACCTCAAGCCCAGGCTTCTTCGGCCCGTGCGCCCGCGCCGCGGCCCGCGGCGCGCCCCGTGGGGGCTGTCGCCAGGCCGCTTCGGCTCCAGCCTCTCCTCTCGAGGCCCCCCAGGTGGGGTCCGAGTAGACTGATGGGCCAGTTTTCCACCGCCACCACCATAAGTTGGAGAGGGAGGTGGTCCTCCTCCTCCTCCTCCTCCTCCTCCTCCTCCTCCTCCTCCTCCCTCTCCTCCTCCTTCTATTCGTCCTCCGCCTCTTCGTCGTCTTCCTCCTCCTCCTCCTCCTCCTCCTCCTCCTCCTCCTCCTCCTCCTCGTCCTCCCCTCCAACTTATGGTGGTGGTGGTGGTGGAAAACAGGCCCATCATAGATGGGGTCGGAGGATCGCGCGCCGCATCGCCGAGGCATCGCCGATGCATTGGTTGTGCGCCGGCGATGCTCCGTCGATTTCGGCGATGCATCGGCGACATGGACGTGGAGACTCTGGGCATCCACGACGCGCCGCGTCGCCGATGCACCGGTGATGCGGCGCGATCCTCCCCGGGCCCCACCTGGGAAGCCTGGGTCCTTGCCCGCCCGGAAGCCGCTCTTGACGGCGGCCTCGCACACCGCGCCCTCCTGGGGCGGAGCGCGGGAGAAGGAGGAGGGGGAGGAGGAGGAGGAGGAGGAGGAGGAGGAGGAGGAGGAGGAGGAGGCGGAGGAGGAGGAGGAGGAGAGGAGGAGGAGGAGGGATAGGGGGAGGGGGGTGGAGGGGGAAGGGGGGGAGGGGAGGGCAGGGGGAGGGGAGGGGGAAGGAGGAGGAGGAGAGCAGGAGGAGGAGGATGAGGAGGAGGGGAGGAGGAGAAGGGGGGGGGGGGAGGGGAAGGGGAGGGGTAGGGCGGAGGGGGAGGGGGAGAGGGGGAGGGGGAGGGGGGTGAGGAAGGAGGGGGAGGGGGAGGAGGGAGGAGGAGGAGGAGGAGAGAGGAGGAGGAGGAGGAGGAGGAGGAAAGGAGGAGGAGGAGGAGGAGGAGGAGGGGGAGGGGGACCCGCACGCCTCCGACGCCATGGCGTTTTTTTTCTGTCCACCCGTGCGCTGCCCTGCTGCCCGGGTCTTGCCCCGGGTGCTCTCGCCCAGGCTCGGGCCCCCGGGGCCCTCAGGGGTCGCTGTGGCTGGAAGGATGGCGCAGGACGGTGGGGTCCGGGGTGCGGGTTGCGATCCGTGCTGCGCTCTGTCCGAGGCGTCGGCTCTCGGGGCTTCTCCTCGATCCTTGGCCCCATAGGGGGGCCCAATCTCGGGCCCCGGGGCCAGCGAGAGTGGGTCTGGGGCGGGAAAGCTGACCCCCGGGGAAGCGGTCGGGGATCTCTGGGGCCGCAAACTGAAAGAGTCAGATCGGCGGATAGTTGGAAAGGCGCGGAGGCGGAGGAGGAGGAGGAGGAGGAGGAGGAGGAGAAATAGGGGGAACAGGAGTCCCAATAATTTGGGGGCGAACCGGGAGCGACAAAGAGGGCGCTCGACTACCCGCGGTCTCTCGGGTTCGTTGCCGCGGGCCTACTTCTATTCGGCGGGGTGAGGCAGCAACTGACGCCACCGCAGGAGCCCGTGCCACACCAAACGGCGACGCGAGTGCGTCAGCAGTCGGCGAAGCTGCGGTATTCGTTCTGTTATAGATATGGAAGGCCGGCGAACCCCACTGCAGAGTCCGACGCAGCGAGAGGTCGGAGTCGGTGCCAGGCGGGACCACAGCGGCGGGGCCCAAAACTCCAGGATGCAACGGTGGTTTGAAGGGGCGGACTGTCAGGGAACCAGAAGAGGCTCCGAAGGACGGGGCAGGAGAAGCAGTGGGGGAATGGATCGGGCTGCTGACTGCATCCGAGGACGCAGGAGCGTGGTGCGAGGACGCGAGTGCGACCTGTCGTCGCCCAGCCGCCGCTCAGTCTTGAAAGTGGCCCAACGCCAGCTCGTTCGGACGAGCTTGAACTCCGAGGCCAGGGCGCCACAGCGGGTGGAAAGCTATCCCAGGGGAGGGCAATTGACAGATGCCCCAGGATTCGAAGCGATTGCGAAGCGTGCCAAGAAACGTCGTGCTGAATGCGGCGCGGCGATGCCCCGCAGCCGCCACGCGCTGTGCCTTTTCGGGCGGCACGGAAGGTCTGCCGCTGTAGCTTCGCATGCTTCATCCGGCGCAGCCTGGTTCGCGGCGGCCCGTGTTATCCCGGTGCGTCGCGAGCTGGGTTCTCTGCACATCTGCGTACTTTCGCACAGCCTCGAGTGCTGCCTCTGCCTCCTTGACCCGCTCTCGGCACGCATCGATATGCTTCTGTGTCCGCGTCGCCCTGCCCAAAAGGTCCCGAGGGGCTTCGAACCGCGGTTAGCGGGTTGCTGCTCTTTCTGGGGCGGGGGGGGCTCCTCAGCAAAGGCCACCACCTCATCCATAGACTTTCCCGATTGCGCTTCAAAGACGCAAAGGCGCGTGGATCTGAACGATGAGCGCATTGTCTGGGGCGTGCTCTTTGCTCTGGCCTCCTTCCCCTCCTTCGGAACGGTTGGGGCCTCCAGGCGTGTCTCCGTCCCCTTTCGCACCACGGGGCGACCCACTCGCCCAGTCACCCTGGAGGCGGGCTCCCCACGGAGGGGAGTCTCCTGGGCGCCTCTGGTTGTTCTGAGCTTTGGGCAGGCCGACCTTGCCACACTCACGACAATGGGTTCGCCATCTGAAGTAGGCATAGCGACAGCGCGAATCATTGCAGACCCAGCTTTGGAACTGCTGTCCTCCCAGACCATCGCGGCCGCCTGACATGGGCTAAAGAGGAAACTGGGTGGCTCGAGCCAGCTGCGCCACTTCTAAGTGTGCTGACTCAAAGGTTTGTCAGCTCGAAACCTGGAAATGTTGAGGGGGGGAGGAGAGGAGGAGGAGGAGGAGGAGGAGGAGGAGGAGGAGGAGGAGGAGGAGGAGGAGGAGGAGGAGGAGGAGGAGGAGGAGGAGGGAGGAGGAGGAGGAGGAGGTGGGGAGGGAGGGGGAGGAGAGGGAGAGGCGGCGCACTGGGGGCCACGAAGGCCCTCGTGGGCGGGTCGGTGTGGCACGCGCTGCAGGGGAAGACCCGGTGCTGTGGCCGCAGGGCTGCGGCCCGCGCTGCGGCGGCACCCCCGCTGCGTCGGATGCGACGACGTGCTCGCCGGGGAGGCGCGCGTCCGACCCGAACACAGAGTTAGGGGGCCACGCGCGAACCCTACCCCTACCCCCCGAGCGGAGTGAACCCCACCCTCCCCCTCAGAAATCGTGGGGGGTAGGGGTACGGTTCGCACGTGGCCCCCTAATAGTATACACATCTTGTAGCAGATCGTTCCCAAAGCGGTGTGGCCAGACAGCGACCGCCACGACGCATACGCTATAAGATTTCTCGGTGCGCGCGTCGCCCTTGGGGGGGCGACGCAAGCATGGTATGAGTATGTAGGGGTGACGCCGATGGGAGATCGACGGAGACACAGACATGTGGCACGCTCCTCGGCGGGGTCATCACTGCTCCCTGATGACGGTACGGAAACGTGGCAAACGCACCAACCGCACCGCATTCCAAAGGCAACTCACTGACTGATCGCACGGTTACCACTGCAGTGCATTCGGCGACAGCGCCGCTCCGTTATACGTTCCCTGCGGATCAGGGAATACAGCGACTTGAGAAAAAGCAGATCGCAGAGCAACTCCTCCTCCTCCTCCTCCTCCTCCTCTTCCTCCTCCTCCTCCTCCTCCTCCTCCTCCCCCTCGTGTGCAAAAGCATCTAGGTGCTTCTACGCCAGCACGACATGCTCAGTACGGCCGCGAGCATCGTGCAGGGGGATGCGTCCAGGGCAGGGCCCCGGCCCACACCCCCCATTCTTCTGCGACGCGGCGCCTCTGAAGAGGCTCGTGGGCGCTCGTCGACTGCCTCCATGACATCTCTTGAGGAGTTCCAAGCGCCTGCATTGCGCCTCTCTGGCGCCTTCGAAGAGGTCCCCTAAGACTCTTTGACACCTCCCTGGGTGCTTCTTTCTGGGCGTGCTGGCGCCTGTCAAGAGACCCCTTCCACGTTTGATCGATTGCACGATGACGACCCCACCGAGATCCAGTGGAGCCCCAACCAGGCCCCAGGAGAGCACCGAGAGTCGGCCCAGGAGAACGACGCAGCCTCCCCAACTGGCTTTAGAAAACTCCATTGCCTCCAGCGCGCATTCAAAGGGACGCCGAAAAACATTCAGCGTGGCATGTTGGAGTCGTGCCCGTGCTGACTTCTGGTGTCGTCTTGACCGATGCCCCCGCGTCATCTTTCCCACAGGAAGGTGAGAATCCTTCCTGTTTGGACCGCCAGAGGCACGCGAAGAGCAACATATCCGAACGTGGACCGCCAGTCACGACGTGCGCAGCAGAAGAAGCATGTGCGAACAAGGCGCACGACATTGTGCACAACGTGAACTAGTAATGAGCGCCTGGCCCCATTAGTGGTTTCACCCCTCCCCTGCTCTTTGGTAGACGGCGGTCGGACACCCTCGGTGGAACCGACCGGGGCTCGTTGGTAGTGCACGCCCAAGCGTTCATGAAGCACGAGCGCTCCCTTCCGAAAAGACTCTGCAATTCCCAGGTTGATGCCCCATGTGGAACACACATGTTGCGAAACATTCACATTGTATCGGCACGTGCGTACAATGAGAAACTCTGGCTATGCGCTACGATACAACGTGAAAACCTCAAGCCCGCATTGGAATGTGTAGTGAGCAGGTACTCTGATCACGAGACTCAATCGCAGGCGAGGAGGATGCATGTTCTCTCTTTGCACGTTTGTGGTCGCCCCCTGCATGTGCATAGTGCGAGCAGCGTGGCGCGGGGGAGACAGTAGGGAAGACGACGTTGTGAGCAGGCAAATGGGCAAGGGGGAACTGGGCAAGAGGAGAGAAGGCTCCCGCCCCACGTCTGTCTGCTGCAGTGCGCGCACGCGTGGTCTTCCAATATCTGCCAGCTGAATGCTGCTACCGTTGCTTTTGCACTCTGGCGGCCGCGGGGCGGTCAATCCGGCAACAAATACGGGAGGCGTCAGAGCTGGCAGTGACCAGCGGTGGGACCGCTGCGCAGGCAGCAGAACAGTGGCGCCGAGAACAGACAATCTGGCGTGCCAGCACAAAGGAGACTCGCTGGCGCACTTGCGCTCACACCATGGCAATGGCTTCGCCAGAACGCACACGCACCACCCTGCAGGCGTACCCGTGAAAAGGAAGCTTCAAACACGCTGCCAGAATTCTGCGATCGCAAACAGCCAATGTAGCCGAAAATTCGCCAGCTGTGTGTATCAGACTTGCCTTTTTTTGAATTTCTGCAACTAGCCATTTGGGCCGAACTGTCGAATATCAGCGACTCTATCGGCCGCACGATTCATGCTTGACTATGGGTGTGTCAGATCTGCACCTAGATTGGGTACCCTGTGGCCAATGATGGAGGCCAGTGATGGCCACAGAGGTAAGGTTCACACAATACACACCAAGGCAACCACGCTGATACAAAGAACAACGAAGTACTGCTAGAGTGCTCTTTATGTCAGCATCCCTGGCAGCGCCACTGACACGACACTCGACCATCACACTGCAGGGTCATCTGGATCAGATCGCTTCGCAGCACTGCTCGTCTGACAACTGACGAATGACCAATCGAAAACAAAATCGTACTGGTAAACCTCTTGGAAGAACAAAGTTTTCAGCAGGCGGCGCAAGTATGAGTAGTCTGGGCGGTCTTCGAAGCGCAAGCTGCGGCAGTAGTTCAGATACGCGACGAACTCAACGGGGAAATGCTTGCACAACACCTCGAAAGGCGTTTTTAGTTTCTTCTCCATTATGAGTTCATACTTTTCCTTTTTGTCATTGGCCTTCAGCCCTTGCCATGGCAAACTGCCGCGTAAGAAATACATCAGCACATAACCTACCGCTTCCAGGTCGTCACGTCGGCTCTGCTCGATTCCCAGGTGAGTGTTCAGGCTGGCGTACCGGGCAGTGCCTGTCAGACTCTTGCCCTCACGGTACGGTATGTGCTGCTGAGTTTTTGGGTCCCTGTACTTCTTGGCGAGCCCGAAATCGATAATGTGCACCTGGTTGGCCTTCTTCCCCAGGCCGATGAGGAAGTTGTCGGGCTTGACATCGCGGTGGAGAAAGTTTTTCGCATGCACGTACTCGACGCGGGTGATCATCTGGTCGGCGAGCATGAGGACTGTCTTGAGGCTGAACTTACGGTTGCAGAAACTGAAGAGATCCTCGAGGGATGGGCCCAACAGGTCGATGACCATGACGTTGTAGTCGCCCTCGACGCCGTACCATTGGAC
Organism: Prorocentrum cordatum; assembly: GCA_963575745.1. Taxonomy (NCBI): domain Eukaryota; class Dinophyceae; order Prorocentrales; family Prorocentraceae; genus Prorocentrum; species Prorocentrum cordatum. Next base: position 330,620 of record CAUYUJ010014631.1, read on the forward strand.
GTTGGGGACCCCGACGCCGCCGGCCAGGATCTTGTACAGCTTTGACTCGTAGAGCAGCTGCGGGTGCTTGGACTTAACGGACTCAAGCTTGATGGCGACCTCCTGGCCCGTCTCTACATTGGTGCTGATGTATATGTCACCGAAAGAGCCTGAGCCGATCTTACGCCCGAGTCGGAATTTTCCTCCGACAAGAAGCTCCATCTGTCCTGCCTGGCAGGCTGCAGTCGCAGCCTCCTTGACCTGGCCATTCTCCGCGTGCTCCCCAACTTGCCCGCCTCGAGGCGACGCCATTCGCACGTTGACTTCTGGAAATCCTTGTGCTGGGCATATCCGCCAACCCGCCTTCAGCCTGGCATGCAGTTGTGCGTGTTGGCAAGATGGTAGGACACTTCATGGCCCAGAGCCTCACGTTTCCCAGATGTCTTGGGTGCTCGTGAGGAATGTTTCGTGAGTTCTCCAGAAGCTGAACCTGCCCAAAATGACCAGAAGATCCTCCAATGGCTTCCTGAGAAAGGCCCAAAGAGGCACAGGAATATGTTGAGAGTTTCAAAACCCCAGGAGGCGCACAACATCTTTCAAGAACGGCTCCAAGACGCCCGAAGGGAGGCCCTGCAAAACCAACCTTCACACACACACACACACACACACACACACACACACACACACTACTGGGTGTTCAAGCCAAAATGTCGGAACCCTTCGGGTGCTCAACTGCTCCCCGCCCGACAGTGGGACGCCCGAGTTATCCGGGGTAACTCGGGTCCGGGGTAACTCGGGTTTGGGTTCCCGAACAACGAACCCGAATTAACCCTGACCCGAGTTACCCCTGATGATTCGGGGCTCTGGACGCCCGAAATATCCGGGGTAACTCGGGTCCAGGATAACTCGGGTTCGGACTCCCGAAAAGCGAACCCGAGTTAGCCCTGACCCGAGTTACCCCTGATGATTCGGGGCTCTGAGATTGGCTTATGAGCTCAGCATGGCTTCAAAGCGACGTCAGCAAGTCAAACGATTTCCCCCCCGCAGATGGCAAACATGACAGCCCAGAGCGGACCACGAGGGTGAGGCTCCCTTCCTGAAGCCGAACCCGCCCAAGACGACACGAAATTCTCTCAAAGCTCCCCAACGAACAACCAAACACATTAGGCTGTTGGGGGAGAACCTCCACAAACAAGAAGCTCCAACACGCTTCGACAGAGGTCCAAGGCAACCCAACTTGTCAACACCCTGCTGGTGCTCAAATACTGCTCGCCTGGTCAGCGTCCCGGCCCAGCATGGCTTCAAGATGGTTCCATAAGGCTTCAGCCTCGCCCAGGAGACAGGGAACCGCCGAAAGCGGCCCAAGCGGGCCCCCGCAGGCTCAATTCTCGGCGATGAGACCGCTTCCCCGTCGTGCCCGTCATCGCCTCCGCCTCCGTCGCCTCCTCGTCGTCTCCGTCTCCGTCGTCTCCGTCGTCCCCCGTCTCCTTTCCCTGGGGCCCTCCTCTTCAAGCGCGCCAGCCAAGGCGACACCAAGATCTGTCTCAGCGGATTCCACGAGAAGCCCTTTCCCTTTGGTCCCGTGTCCGCCGGGGGAGGGTCCCGGCGGGGGGGTCTCGGGGGGGGGGGTCCCAGGGGGGGGGTCCCAGGAGGTGCAGGGGTCAGGTACGCATCCCCATCTGGGCGGCACCGGGGCCCAGAAAAGCTCCAAGACGCGGCAAGAGTGCCCCAAGAGGCCTTAAGGTCCTCGAGGGCCCCGAATCAACGAACCATCGGTCCAAGACGCCAAAGTAGCCTCCAGGCGGATCAAGAGGTTTTCAAAACGCCCTAAGTGGCCTCCAAGAGCACTCCCAAGAGAGTCCCCATGGGCAAAAATCATCGATTTGCCTGAGGCGTTTGAAAGATTTTCACGTTCTCGCCTTGATCCTTCCCGACGCTCCAGGACATCCCAAGAGGCACCCAAGATCGCCCAAGAGGCCTCCAAGAGGGCCACAAAACGAACCAAGAGGGTCCAAGACCGCCCAAGAGGCCTCCAGGACAACCCAAAAGGCCCCTAAGGCGGTTCCAAGATGGAGCCCAGACGGGGATCGAGCCCTCGGCCTGAGAGGCTTCCAGGAGGCCCCGGAGGCCTCAAAGAAGCCCCCCAGGAGGCCCCAAGAGGCCACCTAGACACCCCCAGGAAGTCCCCAGAGGCCCCCACTAGGCTCCCAAGAGGACCCCAAGAGCCTGCCAAGAGGCCCCAAAACTACCCCCAAGAGGCCCCCGAGGGCGCTCGTCGTCGTCGTCGTCGTCGTCGTCGTCGTCGTCGTTCAGGGTCGGCGGCAAAGGCCGTAAGGCCTCTCCAGAACTGTCCCCTGCTTAGATTCTCGGCTCTTCATGGCTTCACGATGACGTCAGAGAAGCGGACCAAAAGGGAGACACCCCCGCAGTGGCTCAACACAACCTCCAGGGGAATGCTAGACACCGGAAGAGGAGTCCAAGACAGCCCAAGATGGCGCCAAGACAGCCTAGCAGAGCCCCCGAGCAAGACGGCTCACGAGAGCTCAAGATCCAAGGCCGCGCAGGCGGCGTGCTTGGTTAACGGTGCGATTGGGAATATGTTTTTATGTTTGTGACACCGACCTCACGCAAAACAAAATATAGGAAATCACGAAACACCGTTTTCTACATTTCAAATATGCGAACGTATCGAACGACAACGACACAGAGAGTTGTAGGAAATCACGAACCACGCGTTCCTACAATTGGTTTGGCCACGAACCACGCCTTCCTGCAATTGCTTGTCCTACTTCGCCATTATCGACCACACCATCAACGCGTCTACGGAAGATACCCCAACGTTCGAACGGCGAGCCAAGTAACCCGTTCCGAGGTGGCTCCCTCTAACCTCCAACCTCCTCGAGCCACGAGGTGTGTGACGAAACGCCGCTGAGCAGGGAGAGGCGTAAGAACGAGACCAATGATACATCAGACAGGACCCTCGCCGACAGCTCAAAGGGCCACTTCAGCCGACAGCTCAAAGGCCTTCGGCCAAGCCCCACGCGCCGCAGATGAGCCTGGGGGATGCTGGGGAGGACCAGCGAGACAAGAGCAGCTGCAACTCGAGGGGTCTGCACGATTTGAGCACCGACTCCTCTCCGGCCTTCCTGCGGGCGATCACGACCGCCCCCGAAGCCCCTGAGCAACACACCCTAGACAAGAACCCACAACGCCACCCAGGAGAACCCGAGAAGTCTCAAAACAACCCTCTGGTCCACGACCCAAGCATAGCGGCGGGGCGGGCCGCAGGCCACTGC
>CAUYUJ010014631.1:336394-356394 GCA_963575745.1 Prorocentrum cordatum
GGGCATGGCCTTCAGCAGCTCCGCCTCCGCGCTGGCGGACGTGTAGGACACGCCCTTGCGGCGGGGGGGGGGAGGGCGTTCCCAAGCACCACTGCTCTTCCGCCTCCCCTCCTCCTCCTCCTCCTCCTCCTCCTCCTCCTCCTCCTCCTCCTCCTCCTCCTCCTCTCTCCTCCTCCTCCTCCTCCTCCTCCTCCTCCTCCTCCTCCTCCTCCTCCTCCTCCTCCTCCGCAAGGTGCGGCTCGCCACGGACCACCAGCCGTCGTTCCGCGCGCGGCGCGGGGGGCCGGCGGGCGCTGGTCGGGCGGGGCTCGCGAGTGAGGACCCGTGGCAGAGGGCGCGGGCCGCCTTCGCGGCGCGAGTGGGTGGCGTCGCGCACGGAGGAGCACGTCCGCCTGCTCGCCTCCGAGCGCGAGCCTCTTCCTGGCGCTGGGCAGTGCCTCGGCGGACGTGCTGGCGGGCGCCGCCGCGGAGGGTGGCCGGCGCGCGGGGCTCGTCGGCACCGCGCCTCGCGCGATGAGACCGACGCGGCCGCTGGTGCGCCGCCGGGCGAGGGAGGCGCTGGAGCTGGCGAGCGCAGCGGACGGGGAGCCGGGCACGCGGCCGCCGGGCCCTCGGCGTGCAGCCCGCACTTCGGCCCGCCTTGTTGCCCAGCGGTCCGACCATGAGTTGCGACGTTGGCACCGCGTTCCCGTCCTCCTCTCCTTCCTCCTCCTCCTCCTCTTTCTCCTTCTCCTTCTCCTCCTCCTCCTCCTCCTCCTCCTCCTCCTCCTCCTCCTCCTCCTAGGCTCCTCCTCCTCCTCCTCCTCCTCCTCCTCCTCCCCTCCTCCTCCGCCAGCGAGCGTTAGACGCTCGCACCACCTCATGGCACGCTCGCCCCAGCTGTTGCAGCTCTGTGGCACGGAGCGCCGAGGGCCGACTTCCAACAGGGAGTCTATAGCGCAGGCACTGCGTGGACGTCGTATAGCGTCGTGTCTTGTCGCCGAGGGCGGGGCAGCTGAGCAGCCTCACGGATCTCACCGGCTCGTGTGCGGGCCCGAATTCGAAGTGTGCTTTGCCACCTGTGTGGACGTCACTCCACAGGCAGCGACCCCAGGCACATGATCCGCGTGTGCCCGGGACGGCCGACCAGGAAAGGCGCTGAAAATCTCTCCCGCATTCGGCGAGGTCTTTTCCCCCGTCGTGAGGCGGCGCCGAAGGCGATCCTTCGTGCGCGAGAGTTGCGATTGAGCGAGGCCGTCAGTCGCCTCCCGATTTTGTTCAGCCTAGTGGCAATGTGGCTGATGTGGGACGGTCCGCGAGGAGAGTAATATTCATCCCAGCCCGCAGGAGGGTGACGCACATTTAGGGCGGGGCGGGGCCATGTCGCATTCGGGGCGTCAGCTGCGAGTGCGGGGTGGTTGCGCCTTGCCTTGGGAGCGTCTCCCGAATGGGCCTCTGAGTAAACAAAACAGTCTAAAAGAGTCTTCTCCTCCTCCTCTTCCTCCTCCTCCTTCTCCTACTCGTGCTCCTCCTCCTCCGCCTCCGCCTCCTCATCATCAAACTTCTCCTCGTCATCCCTCCACTTCTCCACCTCATCCTTCTCTCTCCCCTTCCATTATCTTCCCTCTGCTTCACTCCTCATACCTTATCCTCCCTTGTTCCTTCTCTTCGTTCTCCCTCCCTCCCTCTTCCCTCATCTCCACCCGCCCTCATGCACTGCTTTCCCTCCCTTCTCTTCCCTCCTCCTTGTCCCCCACCAGCATCCCTTATCATCGTTCCTCATCCCTCCACCTCCCTCCTCCGCCCTCCTCATCCCCCCCTTTTGGGGCCCCCAAGAAGCCCCCCCAAACCCAGAAGGCTTCCGAGCGCCACCCACAAATATTTCCCATGAGGCCAGAATATGCCCTCCGATCCACAACAGGCACGGTGGCGGGATGGGCCAAACACCCCTTTCCACCACCCACCATGGCCTGCCAGAGGGGAGCTCGACGTATCAAGTGTTCTAGCTCGTGTGGGCCCCTCCAACATGTTCCCAACGGCTTTTGGCCCAAGATCCCAGCTTCAACGAACTTGTGCGCTTCAGCTGCCAAGAAGGCCACGATGCCCGCCAAGAAAGAACATCTGCCCCAAAGAGGCCGCAACGGCGGCAAAGATGGTCCGGTATTGCCTCCAGGACGGCCCACGGTGGCCCGACATGGCCGCCAAGACGTCCCAAGAGATCGCGCAAGGCAGCAGCGGTGACCCTAGCTTGCTGCCGAAACGGCCCCACATGGCCCCAATGGTAAATTCAAGGGGCCCCCAGGAGGCCCCAACAGGACCCCCAAAGGGCCACCACGAGGCCTCATCCTCCACGTCCGCCTCTTCCTTTTTATCCTCTCCCTCCTCCTCCTCCTCCTCCTCCACCTCCTCCTCCTCCTCCTCCTCCTCCTCCTCCCCCTCCTCCTCCTCCTCCGCACGCAATCCCTGCCCCAGCCGCAATTTAAGTCGCCCCTCTCCACGGTGCCGCCCCTCTCTACACGGAAAACAGCAAGCGATATGTGCCAGACGACAAATCGAACCCGGCATAAGTGTATGTAGTATCTCCCTCCTGTCACCCTGGTTCAGTAGACCCCTTTCACGAGAAGGCTTTGAGGCGGTGTGATCCTCATCGCTGACGGACGGCATGGCGGCGCGCGCGCTGCTCTTTTCCTGCTGCAGCGCGCAGGATGCGCACTATCAGTGAATACTTGAACCAGACGCCAGCAAGGGCAGGCGGATGGAAACTTAACAGAATGGCGAAGGGAGCGAAGGTAACGACTCCCCCGCGGCGGGCACGGGAGCAACTCCACCCCGCGCGCCAGCCTTCAGCGCGCCGCGCCAAGGAGCGCCAGCCCCCAAAAGCTTCCACAGCGCCACCCATCCGCGCAGTGCCTGCTCCTGCTGCAGAGGCGAGGCTCGCTCGCTCGACGGACCCGTAATTGACTCGCCAGGCCCGCGGGGGGGGGGGGCGCGCTATCCCTCAGCCCAGGCACGTCCTCCTCGCGGCTCGCAACGACTTCGCATAGCTCGCCCAAGGGATCTCCTTGCCCCACTTCTCACCAGACCCGTCCTTCCATAATGACTAATCGGACTCATCCTTCTGTGAATTCTCTCGCCAATTTTTGCACCCAAGGCAACAAGTGGTCCCACTGGCGAGACAAGCTCCAATATTCTTGTTCAACCAGAGACCGCCACCAATTCAGCGACAACGACTCATGTTACCACCGCTGCTGCATCCATAAATAAATGAGGAAGCACTCCAACTCGATTTGCCACTGTCTTTGCCTCCGCCGCGTCCTCTCTCTTCTCATTGGGACTTCCACCTGCAAGCGGGGGGGGGGCTTCCGCGTCGCCACGCTGCCGGTTGCTCTCTGGATCTGGTCAACTTCCCTTGGAGAAATTGCCGGGTCGAGCGGCGTCTGACGTCTGCATATCTTTCCACCAACCACGCCTGGATTCCAGGCCTGGCTCACGACCGACAACCTCGATCGGGCCCGACCCCGACGGAGGCGGCTGAGGGGGGTCACCCTGCCAAGAAAGCGACGCAACAGCAGCTCGTCCCGTCATGAGCTGAGTCGCCCATTCCAGATAATTGTGGATGGTCATGAACCCAATTTTGGTGCACATCGTGCCAAGCTTTTCGCTCGCTCAATCCGTCCTCCCCCGCGCGCCCCGTGATGCGCGAGGGCCGCTGAAGCTGGGGTGCCGCCATTTCCCGTGGACGTGAAGGACATCGTTAATAACTACAGCCCCAAAAAGCAGAAAGGCGCCAGACGTGAAACCTTCGGTTGGAGGACAGGCAACCGGGCCCATGCGGGACGCAGCCTCCACAAGTACACGCGCCCATCCGCGCCTCATCGTATCGCTCTAGCGCGCCGTAGGCAACGCAATCGCAGAACGCCGGCTGCATCTCTCCGTGGTCACGAATACCTACGGCGCCAACAAGTCGGAGGGATGCTTCGATTTATGCGCGGGCTTCCGCTCGCGCAAACCATTCTTTTTTTTCACTCGGGAGCCAGGGCGCGCGCCCTTCCCCCTAGATCAACCCCGCTCCGTTGTCAGCATTCGGCCGATCGCACCAGCGTCTGATGCTGTCTCTGTCAGAAACCAATCCATCGAGCCCCAAAGTAAGCACTTACGGGCAGACTGCGATCCGCCACGTTCCTCCACAAAAGGAACGCACTGCCAGACGCCAGGTGATCCGTTCTCTCGCAGAATCGCTGTCTGACCCAACATTGCTCACTCGCGCTTGACGCGCGAAACAGCTGCCAAACTTATCCATGAAGGGCGGAAAACAAGACGCTGGCTTGCACATCTCGAACTCAGGAATCCGCGCAAAATCAATGGGGCCCACGGGGGCCATGCCTCTGACCGACCGCGAGCATCGCGACCCGTGCGTGACAGACCGCAACCTCTGATAACCGCTCACCTGTACGTTGCGCGCTCTAAAGGGGCAGTTGGCCTCGCTCTTTGGGATTTTCAAAACAGGACTTACGCGTTCGCCGATACCACTCGCGCGGAGTCTGCTTCCACCTCTAGCGTCGAAGGAACCCCTTCACTCTGATCCGCTCCAACGACGCGCAAATCGTACTTGACCGGCGCCCCCTGCGGGGCTTGCCTGTTGCCCGCGGCGCAAACTGGCCTCCCGCCGCATCTCGGGCATTCGAGAAAGAAACAAGAGTTGGAGTTGATCACACATTCGCAAACAGAGGGCGCCCCATTTGGCATGACGGAATTGCCCAACCAAGCCAGCAGTTCGTCAAATGAACTGCACCTGTCGTCATCGAGCTCCGCGAGCACCTCCGATTCGCTCAAGGAAGCGATGCGCCCAGCGTCCCTCTACAGATACATGACCAAAGCAAAGTGATCATCTACGCGACCCTTGGCCCGTTCAGCTTGAAGTGGCAATCGCGTGACACATCGCTGAATGCAGGGCTCTCCCAAAAGAGGATCACGCCTCCTGGCCCCCCGCTGGGGGCCCGAAGTAGCACGCGCTCTGGGATCACGTTGCCAGGACCTCAGCGCCTGTCACTCCCTGCTCCGCTGCCTGCAGCAGCGCGGCGCAATCGAACTCGGGGGCAGAGGAGCCCCCTGTTTGGACGAATCGCCACTTTTGACCCCGACGAGCGCGGCCCCTGAGCCGCCGAGAATATCTTCCAGCGCAGCAGCCGAAGGCACAGTCTGTTCCGCCGCTTAAGACCTACAGAGGTCACGATCACGGGGGAAGAGACCCGAGACAGACAACGCCAAGTCCACGTGCTCCATCTTCGTGGACAGCGCACCACCACATCCCTCACGCGGCCCGAACCCTCCTTTCACATCACCTCAATTTACCGTCGCGCCACGCGGGGCGTCCTCCGCGTGCCTGGATCAACCATTTACCGCGACATGTGGACCCCTGGTCCAGACAGCCCTTCCACGTTGCATCGTTTCCATCTACCTCGCCGAGGCTTAGCGATGACCTGTAACTCATTCGAGGACGAACGAAGATGGCAGGCAGCCGAGAGCACGGTGGACTCGGGATGAGGCACCCCGTCGCTTTTAATTTCAAACGCAACTTCTGCGACTCGGACGCAGCCCCCCCCCCCCCAGCCTCCCAAGTTGGCTGCGGTCGCCGAGCAGCGCCCCAAGGCCCGAATAGACTACTCTGATTCTTTGCAGCTCGTCATCGTCGAATGTCTCGCCGCCGTAGCCATCGCATGTCGCGGCGGCGCACTTCTTCGGGTCACAGAAGATACCGCCGCGAACATTCGAGTCGATGTGTTCATTCTCGCTGGCGATCGCGCAAGCGCAATCGTAGAATGGCCCCGCGCCCCTGTCGAGAAAAGCCCCGAGAACCAAGGGGCGACTCAACAACTGGCGGCGTCGGCCCAGCAACCGGCGCAAGCATTGTAGCTCCCCGCGCTTCTGCTACGCAGTCTTACTCGCGTTCGCCGTGGACTTCAACCAGCTCGTCTCCCTCGCCTTTTCCAACGGCGACCAGCGAGGGCACACGCGGCACGCGTGAAACAAAAGCCGCTTTCCCTTGCGAATTCCCCCCCTGCCCGGCATCGCCCTGCGACGTAGATGGCCCAGCGGGCCGCCGCGATCTGGGCCCGCAGACCTTTTGTTGATCGCAGGCGGGGCCGAAGCATTCTCGTGGATTTCCCATTTCCCATCAGCATTGTCGGCGTAGACCAGGCTCCACACCGCGTCTGCCCCCCCCGCTGATTTTGCCGCAACCATGGGCAAACCTTCAACTCCCTCCAGGGAAGTCATCTCCAGGCTTTCTAGCAAAAGCGGAACTGGCAACATTTGCCCATCATGTAAACAGAAGCGAAAGACTCAGTCCTGCCTTCCATTCTAGCCGCACCCCGCTGGATGTAATCCCTCTGGAAAACAACTTCGGTCAGTCCGCTTTTGGAAACGGTCTTTGCGAGGGCAGCGCTTCGCAATGGAAACAACTGAAGGTGGGGAACTACCGCGCCTCAGACCTCGCGATCGATCTGGAATCCCCCCACGCAGCTGGACAACTCCCCCACCTGCAAGAGATGGCAGGTCGGCGCGCCGTCTTCTGCAATTCTACACAGACGCACCTCATCGATCGCATCTGCCATTGCTTCAACGAGATGGGCACGACCCTCGTCGCCTTCTCCCACCTCCCGCTTACCTGCGCGATCCAGAACTTCCTCTGCATGGGCGACGTTACTGGGCGACGCAGAATCCGCACCTTTCTCTCCCGGCTCGTCGTCGGTATGTCCTTTGCCCTCGGGCCCTGGCTCGCTCTGGGAGACGGCCCCAATATTCCCGCGCACCACATCGATCCTGGGCCGCAGTTCCACTGCTCGACGGAGACTGATTGCCGCTTCTCGCTGAGACTCGTCGCCAGCCGCCCCCGCGGCCGCGCCCGCGCCCTCAGCGCCCTGCATAGCGGCGCGGGCGTCTGATATCCAGAACGACGGCATTCCTTTCCGCTGCGGCTTCCGCAATGGCAGCCACGGACCCCGCCCATCAGTGACCGGCTCGTCCTGCGGCTCGTCGGCCCGTTGCCTCTCGCGAGCAGTGCTCGCGTCATGTGTGGCGCTGTCCTCTCAGACGCCTGTTTTTTGGCCCCCCCGGCCCGGGCGGACTCTAACGTTTCGCGCGTGGCCTCGCCCCCCCCCCCCCGCCCCCACCCTGCAGCTTCTTCGCGCTTCTGTATGGACGCATCCCGAGAGAAAAGATTCATGGCTGCTTGAATGCCGCCCCGATCACTGCCTGCCTGCCGCAGCTCGGCGCGCAGGTAATTTGGCTCTACATCTTTCTCCCTGATCGACAGGATAGCGCCGATGGTATTGCCTTGCCTGCTGATCAGTGTCACGTGCTCATTGAGCAGCTGGCGGAGATCGATCGCCTCTTCATATCCCGTCACGAAGGCGCGCCCCGTGACAGCCGCAAGGGTCTGTCAGTCCCCCAGGGTCGTTACTGGAAACCCTGGGAAAATGGTGGCCCCCTTCCCCGGCACTGCCGTGGGGGGGCGGGTTTCGCGGGGACGTCTTCCTTTGGCGACCCGGCTCCACACTTCGGGGGGCCCACGTGACGTGCGTCCGGAACTGTCATCCCCAGGTGGGGGAGGAGGCAATTCAGCCCCCTATCTCAGACCGATCAATCCAACAGCGGTCCTTCTCGCTACTTGCTGGGGATGGGAAGAGGCGTTCCCCCCCAGCAGATGACTCGGGGCTCTCCCGGTATCCACTGGGCAATGCCCTGTTGACTGGATCCACGCCAGGGGCCCAGTGACTGCAGTCTTGCTCAATGGCGGTTCTTCGTCCGTCGTCTCACGATACGTCAAACCCGATATCTCGCTCTGGTCAGGACTCGGCCCCTGGCTTCGAGTATTTTGCAGAAGTCCACATCAACCAACGGATCCACGAGTTCTGGCATGACTGATGTCAAACGCTCGCTCAAAGCCGGCAAAATAATCCGAACAACAAACCTCAGAGAAGCAGGACCACCCTTCATGTTTCAACGGTAGCCATGCTGCGCCGGCACGCCCTTTTCTGTCGGAGCCTCTGAGGGCCGCATCACGCGACAGCCGAACTCTTCGGATCCCCGACAGAACCACAACGGTGACGCATAAAGGTGGCCACTACAAGGCTTCGCGCAATCGAAATAATTACCGTGCTGTCATGTGCCCATATCAGCCCGCACGTGGGCGCACACGCCCTGAAATCCTGACTTGACAAACGTCGCATCACAAGATTTTCCCGTCCCTACAGGTTCCAGGAAACAGCCTGCCCTCATTATCGACATTTGGTTCTGGAAGCTGGCGCCATTCAAAAATCAAATTGCGCCGCCTGTCTCTCTTTGCGCCCGCAACCTCATGACCGCCCTTTTGCGGCGCGTCCATATGCACAGGCGCGTGCGCGCCAAATCCAAAAAAAAATAGTATATATATATATATATATATATATAAAACATCTGGTCCATGACGAGCTTATCATGTAACGTGTTTTTTGTCGGCGGGGGGCGCCGCGCCTGTTCGGCGCCGACGAGCGCCGAACCACCCCAGCAAACGATTGCGGAAGAACATCACCCAGATCACGAGATCAGGCCGAGGCGCTCGGCCTAGATCTCATCTGGTTCGCTTTGTAACGGTCGCTCCCCGTCCGCGTGGACGGGAATTTGTCTAAACTCAACAGCGACACGTTCGACGGATTCATAATCAGCTTGGCTTTTCTTATGGGGGTCGTCGGGAAGGCCATCTCGGCTTCTATTTTCTGCCCCGCAGACTTTCCTCAACGAGTAGCACTGGCCGCTGGTGAAAAACCGCTGGTCTCAGGAAACTGTAATGGCACTGGGCGATGTCTCGTCGCAGCGTTCGTGTATCCTTCGGTCCCCTGCTTCTCCAATCTTCTTTGAACACTAATGGGGGCTTGCTCTACACTCGCTTTCCCTCGTGCCATCGTGGGTCCATGGCTGTCCGATCTCTGTGCTAAGATCGGGAAGAACGCTCTCGGAGGCATCAGGTGTGATTGCTTGGTGGCTCTTCGCGGTGCCCATGGACTGCGCCGCACTGGACGTGATTAGAACACTCTGCGAAACGTACTCGCCACCTGCTGGAAGATGGGCGCAACCATCACAAACATTTGTTGGCTCGCCCTCCGTCCTCCTCTTCCAGGTAGGTTAGGTAGGGCAGCGTCTGTTTGGATCGGCGATATGCCGTGTTATCCGGGGGGTGGGCCGGCCGATAACCTAGCCTTCGCGTCTTGGGCAACCCCACAAATGCCCCGTGCGCACGGATGCTCCAGCCCCCACAGATGCCAACGGTGCTGCGACGATGCTACGATTCGTGTTGCGACGATGCGGGCGCCGTCTGGGAATGCCGAAGGATATGTCTGGACATTCTCAACCGATATGTTTGTCGCGTTCATCGCCACAAGCAAACTATTCACCCTCCCCTTCGCCAATGTCATCGTGAATTTCTCTCGCGCCGTAAAGATAAGCATCGTCGACTTTGGCCTGCCCGTCCGACGGGAGGTCCGTTCCAGAAGCTGACACGTACGCTCCTGGAGCATTCGGCCCATGTGTCGACAACGAACGTTGCGAAACCAATCGTCTGTCTCTCGGCTACACCTAACTTGGTTTGACTATTGCTTGGCGCTCCAGGCATTGACCGGGGAATGTACGAGGCTTGCGCCACCTGATCAGGACCTCGCGACGAACCTCGCCCGCCCTCTGATTCGATGTCTGACTCCTGGGATTCCCCCCTGGGAGGTACACCTGTAGCGACGTACGCTGCAACATTTTCCCTGGAGAACTCGCCTCCACTGCCAGCTGCCTTGCTCATCGTATTGCAGCTGCGGTGGACATGATCATCAAGTTCAAAGTGGCGGATGTAAACCTGCAGATTTTCGGGTGATCTCCTGACGTTCGTCAGATGATACATAGAACCTGGCATACGAACGAACTCCTCATCCTCTTCTCCTCTCAATAGACCCTACCTTACACGGACAACATGGCCCTACCTTATACGGACAACATGGCGGCGCGCGCGCGCCGCTTCTCTATCTTCTTGCTGCAATGAGCACGATCCGCACTGTCAGCTCGCACTTGAGCCAAACGCCCGCAACGGCGGGCTGATGGAAGCTTGGCAGGAGGGCGGAGGGAGCGAAAGTAACGACTCGGGGGCTTCGGTCCACGGCACCCGCAAACCTGTCTTTGGACAGCGCGACCCCTCTGCGCCACAGAAAGGCGTGCAAACAAGAGTCCAGAAATGGAAGAACATGCCGTCTCGACACTTACGAACGAGCCGCCCGGTGTCTGGGCACCCGTGGAGGCGACGGGGCCGCGCCTTTGTCAGCCAGCGCTGGAAGTCGAGCCCGTTCTCGGCGAGGAAGGCGACGGTGGATGCGCTGAGGCCCAGGAAGGGGTCATCCTCGAGAGGTCGCTCGACGGGCGGAGGCGGATAGTCGAAATGCTGGGCTTTGGGCGCGGAGGGCTGAAGCCTCGCGCTGCAACTGCTCGCGCTCCCGCTGCTGCTCGTGCTGCTGCCTGCGCTGCCCATGCTGGAAGTGGAGAACGAGGTGGACGAGGATGAGGAATGGGCGGGAGGAGGAGGAGGAGGAGGAGGAGGACCAGGACCAGTGTAAACCCAAGACGCATCAACGATGATGCAATCAACCCTCCCTCCGAGCTCCCTCTCCATAGGCCCCTACAAGAATTCGAGGTCTGTTCGGGGAACGTCCCATTGGAATACGAACGGTCTGAGAACCCTCCACCGTGCCAAACACTTCAATGCCGCGGATCAAGGTGACAGTCCTGACAATCCTAAACCCTGCCAGAACACTATCCCTGGGACGTTAACCATGCGAACCCTTGAAGCTGGTGCATACGATTGAGATGAATGTGTTCAGCGCTGCGGCGAGAACCACATGCTGAGAACCACCTGCATCCCATCCGTGAAGCACTTGCAAACTCTGAGCGCGGCGATGACGCACGAGACATATGTTGGAAACCAGCTGCGCTCAATAGGCGAAACTGTTGCATACTTTGAAGACGAACGAGCGCAGCGATAAAGCGCGCTCCACGTTTCGAAAAGCACTAGCCATCCATCCTTGAGGCGGTTGCATTTTTTCTGGGACGCATGCGAGAGCCGCCCAACGTGACCACACAACCAGGCCACTCCGGCGAAAAGTCTCTTTCAAGCGCAATCGGTTCAAGCACCAAGACCGGCTTCTCATTCTCGCCGATTCTTCCACGGCCCAAATCACGAGCGGCGAACATAACTATCCGTATACGCGCCTCCGCGGTGTGGACTCCGGGGCACGATCCCGCGGACACGCGGTCTCACGGACACTTTCTGCGCGGGGCATCCGCGAAAAAGCGCACCGTATCCGCGAGGTCGCGGTCCAGGGGCCCGGCCCGCGAGGCCGCGGATACGGATATGTCGCCGCGCCGTTTGCTCCGTTTCACGGCCTTACGTCTTGGGGACCGCCTCGGCCACCAGGGCAAACTCAGCCTCGGACGCGAACTTTGCCGTGACTTGGCCGCGGTGGCTTCATCCACTTGGGCGCATTGCGAACAAACGGCGGGGCGGCATATGTTTTCCGCCCACGACCCAGGGCACGAGAGCGGCCTCCGGAGGGCACCATCGAGGACAGAGCCCTCTCGACCTTCTTCGCGGGGTCGGCGAGGGGAGCCCGCTGGAGCAGCACAGCACGCCAGCGGGCAGACGCAAGGACGAGCCGCCCAGACCCCCAAAAAGCAGACAACAAAGACCCTCTCGGAGACCCTCAGAGGCAGAAGAGACATATCCGCATGCGCGGCCTAGCGGGCTGGGCTGCATCCCCGCGGGGGCGGGGCGTTTTTTTTTCGCGGATGCCACGCGCGGAGCGCATCCGTGCGACCGCGTGCCCGCGGCCCAGAATCCAGAGCGCCAATGCGCGGATACGGCTATGTTCGCCGCTCGTGAGGTCGGGCCCTGTTCCGCTAGGCCAATTGTTCGTCCTGCGTAGATCTATGAAGGTCCCGTGGCCAGGGCCCCCAGAGGCCGAAAACGGCAACAAAACGTCCGCACTGCTTCTACTCAAGACGGTATGTTGGAGGTCTGGGAGCTCGGTTCCTGGATCACCTTCCCGTCGTCGGTGCGCTCGTCCACCGCCCGGGGGAAGACGAAGACGTTGAACGGGCGGCACTGGAAAGCGCCGGGAGCGGTCTCTTCGAACAGGCAGATGCCCGCCTGACCCACCCGCGGTGGCGTCGGCAGCGGGGGTGAGGCAGCAGCGATGGCAGCAGCATAGCAGCAGCAGCAGCAGCCGCAGAACGCAGCGGCGAGGACGCCAGCGGCACTGAAAGGCGCCCGGGGCGCATGCTTGTTCTGGAGAACCAGTGGGAATGCGCGACTTCTCTCGCAGAGCTGCCCCTCGGGCCCTCGGGGTGCCACTCCGAAGCGAAGGCTGTTATCACCCTAAGAAAATCCGGCGTCTGGGAAACCCGCCCTCCCCAGCACAAAGTCCGTTAGTTCACGGCAATCAAATGTGGGGGCACTGGACGGCTGGAAAGGGATACGCGTCCCGATCACGGCCCAGACCGGAGAGAGGCTGTGAAGTATCAAACTGAACAGTTCACGGAGTGCTGCAAGGACATGAATGGTGGAGAACATGTGGTGTACCTCCGTTGGTTGTGGCAAGCTTGTGGTGCCCACTACTGGCTCGTGAAAGACTGGTGTCCTTCAGCGCCACCCCCGTCCAGTCCACAGGGGGTTCGCACCGCCCCTATGGTAGGGAGCTGTGCGGGCCCCGGAAACGGCAGGGCAGTTTCTTCACCGTTTCCAAAAAAATGTCCCTTGAAAATGGAAACGGCAAAACAACGGCGACCGGAAACGGCAAAAAACTGCTCCAAGATTGGAACCGGAGCCGGAACGGGTCAAGAAACGGCGACGGAACCGGTAAAACAACGGCGTCGGAACCGGCAACAAAAACGGCAAAACGGAACCGGTAAAGAAACGGCCCTGTCGTTTCCAGGGCCCACTAAGGTCCACTGCCTGTGGAACCGTGCTGACAGGATCCCTGCAGGGGGGTTGCGGAGATGGCCCCAGGGGGCCCAAGATGGTCTTGGATACAAGAGGCCCCCCAGGCGGTGCACATGTATCATCCTCAGCCTCGGAGGTATCGGGAGCGGCCGAGAGGGGGGTGTCCAAGAGGGGGGGGTGCAAATCATGACCGGCGGCATGTGCGCGGCCCAGCGGGGGGGCCAGGGACGCAATGAAATAAGAAGAGGCGCCATGAAATTTGGGGAAATATCATGGCCCACGCCATGATATCCCCCCCCCCCTAGTCATCACCCCCCTCTTTTCCGCCCCCGAAGGTAGGTGGGGCAGTCTCTGAAAGCCGGCGGGTCTGGAGGGCGCATCGGGCGCCACGGCAGCTTCAGAGCTCTCCGGGACGACCTGAGAGCGTTCCGGAACGCTCTGGGGCGACTCGTCCGCGTCCTCGGGCGTGCGCCCTCGGCCTATGGTGTCCTTTCGACCCGGGAGGTCTGGCCGTCTGTGGCTCTGTCGCTTGGGCCTCGCAGAAGCCTCTGGGAGGCCCTGGAGAACTCAGATCTCTGGTTTCCTCCGGGGACCTCTGGGACCTCGATCTCCCCCAGTCACCCTTCCCCTCCACCGCCCCCTCCTCCTCCCTCCCCCTCAACATCACCACCATCTCCCCCCTCCACTCGGGGGCGCGCAAACATGAATTAGCGATCCATGTGGCGCGCGGTCGCCAAATCCATGGATCGGGGGAGGTGCCCTGCTCAACATGCGGCAGGTGCCGCCTCGTTCGGCGGCGGAAATGCGCGATTTCCCATGGAAACGGGACACGTTGCTAATCCACGCCCCCTTGATCCATGTTTGCGATCGCCTGATCCACACCCTCCTCGTCGTCGCATTCGTCGTCACCGTCCCCCTCCTCCTCCTCGTCCTCGTCGTCGCGTTCGTCCTCGCCGCCGATCGCCTTCTGCACAATACTCGCCTCCCCCTTTCTCATTCCGCTCCGCCTGCACTCCACCCCCTCCTCCTCCTTCTCCTCCTCCTCCTCCTCCTTCTCCTCCTCCTCCTCCCCCTCCTCCTCCCTCATCCTCAACCTCCTCCTCCTCCTCCGCCACGTCTTTTCGTATGCATAACTCCTCCCTGTCGCACCCCGAGGCCGGTCGAAAGGGCGGGCCCGGCGTTTGGCCTGAGACGTCTTCACCAGCTATAACACTGAAGCTTTGAAGTTAACCCTAGTTTCACACATGGAGGGCGGGTGGTCTTCCAGACTTCCAGATGTGGCTCTCGCCTTGGCGCCGCGCAAGCTAATTGAAAGCAATTGGAAGAGTTTCACGGGTTGAGCGCGGACGGTTTTCAAATGTTGCCTTCGCCTGAACGCCGCGCACACTAATTGAAAGCAACTGCAAGAATTTCACGGGTTAAGGGCGGGCGGTTTAAAATGTTGCTCTCGCCATAGCGCCGCACACTCTAGATTGAAACAATTGCAATAATTTCACGGATTGAGAGCGGGCGCTTTGCAACATGTGCCTATCGCTGTAGCGCCGCGCAGATTCGTGTAACAAATTGCAAGAATGTCACTGGTTCTCATTGTCAGCGTACCCGTACCAGAAATGGTGCTTTGGAGGGACTCAGGAATGCAAGGGTGCAACATTTACACTCAATCGCGGTGCTGAGGTCCCAAAATTGGCGTTCTGGCACCATCTCGGACCGTCGAGGCGTAATAATCAGGTTGAGCCGTAGCGTTGGTGTCCCGAGATTGGTGTTTTGGCATGCTTCAGGGTCCTCAAAGGGTAGTCCAATAAGCCAATGCACCTAGTGGAAATGAGCCCATGTATGGGCCTTGTGAAGAGGGAGCTTGGATGGAGGGTTTATTCCAACATCGCTGATGAGTCTTGAGTTTATACTGGTCCTCCTCCTCCCCCTCCCCCCCTCCCCCCCCTCCTCCTCCTCCTTCTCCTCCTTTGGACCCGCCGCCCCGTTGCGCTGGCCCGTGGGCCCTCCCAAGGTGGTTCGCGCTCGCAACACTGGGTGGACCTGGCCCGACGGCCCGACGGCCCCACCCTGCAGCACGCCGTCCAGACACGCCGTCCCCTCCTCCGTCCTCCGTCCTCCTTCTCCTCCTCCTCCTCCTCCTCCTCCTCCTCCTCCTCCTCCTCCTCCTCTCTCTCCTCCTCCTCCTCTTCCTCCTCCTCCTCCTCCTCCTTTTGCTCTCCCTCCTCCTCCTCCTCCTCCTCCTCCTCCTCCTGCTCCTCCTCCTTCTCCTTCTCCTTGTACTCTCCGCCATCCTCCTCCTTTACTCTTCTCTGGGGGGGGGACAACAGGTGCCGATACCGCTGCTCCCCTCCGACCTCTCCCAGGGCGCGTTGTGACCAGGACCGCAGGAATCAGGACGTGGAGGCGAGGGCTCCGCAGGACGAGCCGCGGTATCAATAGAGGCTCCTCCTCTGATGTACCACCTTCCGTCTCTCCCCCTCATCTGGCCCGTCCTCCTCTATCGCGAGCGAGAGACGCGCACGGCCCCACCCGCCTGGACGACGTTGAACGGCTGGTTGACCACCTTGCGCATCTTCGCGTATTGCACCTGCGGAGCGCTTTTTTTTGGGGGGGGGGGGGGCAACGGGGCCTCGGGGGGTCTCAAGGGGTCTCTTTCCATGAGAACACCTGCCAAGCCAGCGCCGCTCAGCCAGGGACAGCCCAACCAGGGCCGTGCCTGACAAGCTCCCACGCACTGGCGACGGCAGGATATCGCCGCTAGGGCACCCGATGACGGGCTTCAAACAAGGAGTCCACGTCTTCAGACAGTCCGAGACTGACAGAATTGTGAGTAAAAACGAAACAATCGCACATGCAGGCACACAGCAGCAAGACATCGTCAGGGAGGCGGAAGAGAGGGAAGACAGAGCAAACCAGGTGAACTGGTAACTGGCGCCGTCGCCCAGTGTAGGATGAACGAACCTGCGAACACATAGAAGCTCGACGATACGCACTGACTTCTTGGATCTCAGAGGACAACCGCTGGGAGGTTTTCGTCGGAACGGTTAAGGGCCATTAGGTCCGATCAGGGGGCCATCCAGCCAGATTAGCACATACTACGCCCAGGGTTAAGCCAGAATCAGCGTGATTAAACCAGACTGGACCGACTGTGCTGAACTTGGTCCGTCTTCGACAACGGATATACCAGCGCCGACGCTGAATTGAACCAACAATGCGCTGCACGCTAACAATTACAAGACAGCTGGCCGCTAGGGCCTCACCACCAGCCCAACCGGCGAGCATAAATCGGGCGTAGCCCCGAACGCATTCGAATGCCCACACTTCGTCCTCGTACTACTCGTGTTCCTCCCCGTCCCCCTCCCCATTCTGATCGTCGTCGTCCTCCTCCTCCTCGTCCTCCTCCTCATCTACCTCGTCTTCCTCGTCTTCATCCTGCTCCAGCTAATCCTCGTCGTCCTCGTCTGAGACCTCCTCCTGGTTTCTCATCTTCCTCCTCCTGCTCATCCTCATTCTCCTGGCACCTCTGCGGCCGAGTATAAAACCGCCTTCTATCGGTTGCGCCATAGGTTGCGCCAACGGCGGCCGAGAATAAAACAGTCTCCGATCGGTTGCACCACAGCTTGAACCCTCGGCGGCCGAGAATACAACCGTCTCCTGCCGGTTGTGCCATAGGTTGCGCCCACGGCGGCCGAAGATAAAACCGACTCCAATCGGTTCGGTTGCGCCACAGGTTGCACCCTCCGCGGCCGAGAATAAAGCTGTCTCCCATCGGTTGCGCCACAGGTTGCGCCCACGGCGGTCGAGAATAAAACCGTCGCGTAACGTGTGAGACCAGTCTGCTCAGTTCAGTTCAGTTCATCTCAGTTTACCTCGCGAGAAAACAA
Source organism: Prorocentrum cordatum (assembly GCA_963575745.1). NCBI lineage: Eukaryota > Dinophyceae > Prorocentrales > Prorocentraceae > Prorocentrum > Prorocentrum cordatum. Next base: position 353,261 of record CAUYUJ010014631.1, read on the forward strand.
CTTCGGGCTACGCCCGAAAACATAGCGCTCGAACCTCCCTGACGCGTAGCGTAAAAAGGGGCCGCCATGGGCGGCGCTGGAGGCGCCGGGGATGTCCAGTGCTGAGCCGAGAAATCCGTGCGGGCCTTCCGAAGTTGAAGGTTATGCCGACTTCTCTTGCTCGATGCTGGCTGCCGCTCACGAGCCCACCCCCAGAACGCGGCGCCGAAAGGCCGAGACTCGCAGGCAGACTGGACTGGGCAGGCGCTGGGGGAGGCAGCCCGGCCCGCCCGCGCCTGGAAGGCACACTACGGCGAGGCGTTTCGCCTCTCGCGACCTCCGAGAAACCGTTCCCTCGGCCACAGAACTAACGGCAACGATCGGTGGTTTGGGCTCAGGGTGAGAAGCACCGAGCTTGAATCCGTCATACGTCGCCGACAAATCGACGATAGACCTCCGATAGAGAATCCACACTGCCCTGGGCGGGGCTGGACATCGGGCTCAGAGCGAGGAGGATTGGGCGATCGGGGGTCGATTCGTTTCACCCCTGAGCTTATCCCACCTATCGCTGCTTGCCCGTGGCGAACGAAGGTTGGCAAGCAACAACCGTTTCAATGACACGCCAACGTAAGGAAGCCATCAGAGAGTTACAATTGAAGAAACACCTGGCCGTCGGAAACAAAGAACAACATGCTGACGGACTCCCGACGGCAACGCGTCCCCCCCGACAAGCACGGGAAGAGAAGCCAGTCGCCCGGCGGCCTCCCATGTGGGGACCGAGTCGATGGGGTCGGAGAATCGCGCCGCATCGACAATGTGTCGGCGACTCCGGCGCTGCATCGGCGCCGTCGGAGTGGAGACGATCGGGCTCCACATCGAGCCGCAACGCCGATGCTCGATGCGTCGGCGATCCTCCGATCCCATCTGCTCTGAGCCTTAGGACTAGACTTAGGTCTGGCGTGTCTCCCTACAGGCAGATTCTGGGCAACAGAAAGTCAAATACTCAAGAAATACCCCAAAATAGTCCAAACATGATCAAACCATAGTCACCAGACTATTCTATGTATCAACTATTTTTGAATATTCCTCCTGTAGAGGGACAAGCCCGACTTAACCTTAGGACTAGACCGTCGGCGTCGTGATCGGGGGACAGGGCTGCTGCACAGGGTGCCCGCCTGCCTGGCGGCGCCTCGCTCACACAAAAGCGGGGGCGTGCCCGCCGTGGGCGCAGGGAAGGGTCGGGGACCAGGACCGCCTCGGCCCGCGCCGAGACGAATTAGGGGCAGGGATACTAATAGAAGTAATTATCCTGGCGACGGACCCAACCATATGCAATTGTGAATAACGCTTTGTGGGTGCCGCTTTCGGTGGGGCTCCTTATGGGGCCACGAAAGACGTGCCACGAAACGCTGTCCTGGGCGTACGGGACGCATGAGGGCGGTGGCACTGGGGCCTTCGGTGGAGCTCCCTGTGGGGCCACGAAACGTGTGAGGGGTGTGCCGAAATGGGTGCGGCGCCGCCATGCGGACGCAGCCGCTGGGGCCTTCGGTGGAGCTCCCTGTGGGGCCACGAAACGTGTGAGGGGTGTGCCGAAATGGGTGCGGCGCCGCCATGCGGACGCACTTGGGGCCTTCGGTGGAGCTCCCTATGGGGCCACGAAACGTGTGAGGGGTGTGCCGAAATGGGTGCGGCGCCGCCATGCGGACGCAGCCACTGGGGCCTTCGGTGGAGCTCCCTATGGGGCCACGAAACGTGTGAGGGGTGTGCCGAAATGGGTGCGGCGCCGCCATGCGGACGCAGCCGCTGGGGCCTTCGGTGGAGCTCCCTATGGGGCCACGAAACGTGTGAGGGGTGTGCCGAAATGGGTGCGGCGCCGCCATGCGGACGCAGCCGCTGGGGCCTTCGGTGGAGCTCCCTATGGGGCCACGAAACGTGTGAGGGGTGTGCCGAAATGGGTGCGGCGCCGCCATGCGGACGCAGCCGCTGGGGCCTTCGGTGGAGCTCCCTATGGGGCCACGAAACGTGTGAGGGGTGTGCCGTGATAGTGGGAAGAGGGAGGAGGGAGGGAGGGGGCAGCGGGAGGAAGGGAGGAAGGAAGGAGTGAACGCGGGGCGCTGTCTCTTCAAAACGATGACCCAACACCACAGGATGGTTGGGGAAAATAACACATAAACATAAACCTTCGACACTCCGGGCTGATTTCTTGGATTCGCGCTAGGCGGCGCCGGAGGCGGCGCCGGGGGGCCCAGGCGCGGATCCAAGAAATCCGCGCAGAGCGCCAAACGTTTATGTTTATGTGGCTTTCTTCTTCGAAAGATGAAACAGGGACATGGATACTGAAGTAAACAATACCGTTGTCATTTAGTTTGGTGAAGAGACGTTCGACAAGACGAAGTGGTTGACAAGCAGTGACTGCTCGGGAAAGTTACATTTGCAGTACCAATGCGGCGCTCCTTGAAGCTTAAGCCAAAACTTGACGCACAGTGGTCATATAATGTCTCTTGGGGACTAGCTTTGGCATTTGTCCGAGTCTCATGGGGGCTCTGAGAGCCTTACAGACGCGCTCTTGGACCCACCTTGGGCCGAAGCGACCAGAGGAGATGCAAAACAACACAAACCCACGAACAACACTTAAAATCATCGCATGTTTTGTCGGCACTCCCGGGAACCTCTTCGAGCTCCTCGCGGCGTCGGGGGATGGTCTTCGGTCTTTGGAGCCTCCAGGGGCTCTTGAGCTGACTGGGGCGCCCATTGCCACCTGGAGCCCGCTTCGGCAATTTTGGGGAGCTCTTTGGGGTGGTTCGGACCCTCCTTGACCGCAGGCTTCTCTCATGGGTCCGAGGCGGTGGCCGCAGCTGCTGCCGTATGCTGCCGGTTCAACCACCTGCTCGGGGCCCCAACCCTAATTCAGGCGCCAATCACAAAAGGGAGAGGACATGGGAACCCCCTCCCAGGTTCGCGGGCGGTTGGGGAGAAACGTTTGTGGCGAACGCGATGCAGCACGACGGCGCAGTGGCACATGTTTGCATCTTAATGCCGCCAGACGTCAGGTCTGATGGATCAGATGCGGACACGGAATTTCGATACCCTATAACGTTACTACAGAAATTACGAATGCGGTTGTTGCTTCAATTCGGGCTATTGTAGGGGTGGAC
>CAUYUJ010014631.1:361394-373573 GCA_963575745.1 Prorocentrum cordatum
CACGCCTGTGTCCCAGGCGGCCAGGCGACCGCCCGAGTGAACCCGGGACGGTGTCAAGACGACGCTGTCCTGGGGTTGTCCGGTGTGTGGGACTTCGGCACCTGCATGCTGCGGGTGGCCCCCGTAGTGCCACCAGGTCCAGCATGGCCGCGGGTGGCAGCAGAGCAGGAGCAAGAGGAGCATGGGGGGGGAGCGCCTGAGCAGCAAGGCGGCATCAGGAGGAGCGGGAAACAGAGGGGGAACAGAAGAGAGGAGGAGCATGAGCAGGAAGAGCACCGGAGGAAGAAGAGCACCACGAGGAGCAGCAGCAGGGAGGAAAGCAGCAGGAGCAGCCGGAGCAACATCATGAGAAGAAAGAGGAGCAGCGGGAGGAGCAGCAGGAGGAGCAGGACCAGCAGGAACAGATGCAGAAGCAGCAGGAAAAGAGCATCACGAGGAGCAGCGGGAGGAACAGCAGGCGGAACAGCAGCAGGAGCAGCAAGAGGAGCAACGGGAAGTGCAGCAGGAGTGGCGGCCAGAGGACCAGCAGCAGGAAGAGCAGGAGAGCCAGGAGCAGCAGGAGGAGCAGCAGAAGGAGCAGCAAGAAGAGCATCGGGAGACGCAGCAAGCAAAACAGCAGGAGGAGCGCCAGAGCAGCAGGAGGAGCAGCAGGAGGAGGAGCAGGAGGACCAGCAGGAGTGGCGGCCAAAGGACAAGCAGGAGGAGCAGGAGCAGGCAGGAGCAGCAGGTGAAGGGGGGAGGAACAGCAGCAGGAGCAGCAGGAGCAGCAGGAGGAGCAGCCCGAGGAGCAGCAGCGGCAGCAGGAGGAGCAGCAGGACGAGCAGGAGGAACAGCACGAGGAGCAGCTGCAGGAGCAGCAGCAGGAGCAGCAGGAGCAGCAGCAGCAGGAGCAACAGGAGGAGCAGCGGGAGAAGCAGCAGGAGGACCAGCAGGAAGAGCAAGGGAAGGAGGAGGAGGGAGGAGGAGGAGGAAGAGGAGGAGGAGGAGGAGGAGGAGGGAGCAGGAGGAGGGAGGAGGAGGAGGGAGGAGGGAGGAGGAGGGGAGGAGGAGGAGGAGGAGGCGGAGGAGGAGGAGGAGGAGGAGGAGGAGAGGAAGAGGACACCGGTGGAGGAACAGGAAAACAAAGAGCAGCAACAGGGGCAGCAGAAGCAGCCGGAGCAGCAGCAGCAGCAGCAATACCGCGTTCCTGGCGTTCCTGGCATTCCGGGCGACGTGGATGCCTTCGAGCGCCACGGCATGCTTGTGCGCACAAGAGCATGGCCGCCCGCCCGCCCGTGAGCATAGCGCCATACCTCAGGGCGAGCCAGCACCACCCACGCATATGCTCCATAACGTTGCGGGGGGGGAGAAACCCCCGTGACGAGCGTTGCGGGCCCAACTACTAAAAAACACTCTCCTGATACCGATTCTGCTACTAGCCTGACAATGAATTCGAAACGAATCGAACCACTGCGACGAGGGACGCGTAGCAGTATCGGAAATAAACTACAAATAGGTGCGTGTGTGCATGCATAATTACATACATGCATACATGCATACATGCACACATACATATCCACGTACATACATAAGTACACATATACAGACATACATACATACCCACCTACCTACCTACCTACCTACCTACATACATACATGCATGCATGCATGCATGCATACATACATACATACATACATTCATACATACACACATACACACATACATACATACATACATACATACATACATACATACATTCATACATACCTACATGCATATATACATACATAAATACATGCATGCATACACACATACATATGTGCATGCATACACACATGCATACATACATGCATACATGCATACATACATACATACATACATACTTACATACATACATACAAACATACAAACAAACAAGCATACAAACATACCAACATGCATGCATGCGTACATACATGCATGCATACCTAGAGACATGCATACATACATGCATACATACATACATGCATACATACACATACATACACACATGCATACATACATACCTGCATGCATCCATACATGCATACATGCATACATGCATGCATACATACATGTATATGCATATACATACACATACACATACACATACACATACAATTACGCGTACACATGCACATACACATACACGCACACAAACAGACATGCATGCATGCATGCATACATACATGCATGCATACATGTATGCATGCATCCATACACATACATATGAGAGAGAAAGAGAGATGCCCCCCCCATCCTCGGCCTGCTTCTTGATGCCGTCGAGGGTGACGCCATGAGCCTTCAGCGCATCCTCCATCTTGCCCTGCACCTCCTTGAGCTTGTCCTGAGCGCACGAGGTAACGTCCTCGGTGCATTCCGCCACCTGCTTCTTCACCTCGTCCAGGTTCACGGCCTCAACGATCTTGTCCCACTGGTCCAGGAACTTCTCCTCAGGAGCCCCTCAACATGGACTCTGATGAACCAGGGCATTCGTGCTTCCTGACAAGTTCCAACCGTGGATCGGACCATTCTCCATGGTCCGTTCTCCACACGTGGAATGTCAATACCAAAAGTCTGGGTTAGCAACTGCCTGGTTTAATTTGATTTTAAGGGGGAGGTCTCCTTCAGCTCCGCCGCCGCTGGGTACGCCTTCTCCAGCTTGTCGAGCTCCGCGAGGAGCTTCTCCTTGTTCTCACCAACGGCGTTCTCGACCGTCTGCTTGAGCTCGTCGATTGTCGAAGCAAGACAAACTGCACATACATAAACTTTCCAAGGTTGGACCCCCCTCCCTGGCGTTCGGAGAAGTACCTGGGGCGAGCCTGGAGGCGCCGCCAGTGGGGCCAAGCGCAGATCCAACAAAAATCCACGAGGACCCCTCCGAAAGTTTACGTCCATGCAGCGTTCTCTTCTTCGAGATCTGCACGGAACCGGTCAGCTGGTCCCACACGTCGGACATGCTGATGGACTTCCTCACGGTGGCCCTCCTGATCGTGACGTGCGTCTTCTCCTGCGCAGCGCTGCTCGAGGGGGGGAGGGCCGTCTTCGCCACACTGCTCTGCAGAAGGGCCGCAGTCTCGTCCTCCCCCGCATCACATACGCCACCATTGCACGGCTCGGTGCGACCTCCAGCCGCTGCGGCTGCTACCGCCAGGCACGGCAGCAGGAGGAGAAAGAAGGAGCGCAACGACATCGCGGTGATGGTGGGACTCGGCTAAGATTATCACCGAGCGGTGCGTCTGCAACGCGGTCGGCTTGCTTGAGCCAAAATTCTGACGTGCCATCCTGGGGCAGCCTCCAGCTGCATTAACCAGCCCAGGGGCCGTTGGAGGAATGCTGGACTGTTTTGTAGCCCTTTGGGTCCGCCTAGGGACCGTCCTGGGCCAATTCTCAGCCTGATACCTTCTTGCAAAAGTCGCCTTAGAGCAGGCGTGGGACGATGTGGTCTGCTGAAACCTCTTCAACCCGCCTGGAAGCGACAGGCTAAGAACTGGCCTGGCGGGCGGAGGACCCAACCCTGTGCAACTGCGAGTAATGCAAAATATGGCCAAGCTGTCACAAGTGACGCACCGCGAGAACGATGGACCCTGGGGCAATGCGGATGCAGATTGGGGCCGCGAAGCGTGTGAGAGGTGTGCTGGAATGGGGCGGTGCCGCCACGCGGACCCGCCCATTCCGCGGCCCCACGGGGAGCTCCCCCCCCGAAGGCCTCCGTGGGGCGGGCCGCGTGCGCCCCCCCCCCCCCCTCACGCGCTCCGTGGCCCAAATAGAGAGCCAGCTCCGCCGAGGCATCAAGTGGAAGCGGCCGCGTGCGGTCCCCCCGCCCCTGTCCGCTCGCCCCGTTCACTCTCTCTGGCCCCACGGGGAGCTCCGTCGGAGGTCCCTCCGGCACGGTACCGCAGGGCGCTCCCCGGCCGCTTCGGCACCCTCCCCCCCCCCACAGGTTTGGTGGTCCCACGGGGAGCTCCGCCGAGGGCCTCGGTGGATTGGCGCTCCGTGTGGCGCTCCCCCGCCCGTCTCGGCACACCCCTCAGGCGTCGGTGGCCCCACGCGGAGCTCCGCCGACGGCCTCGGTGGCACGGTGCAACGTAGCGTCCGCCAGCCCATTTCGGCACACCGCTCACCTGTCTCACAGCCCCACTTGGAGGAGGGAGAGGAGGAGGAGGAGGAGGAGGGGGAGGAGGAGGAGGAGGAGGAGGAGGAGGAGGGGGAGGAGGAGGAGGGGGAGGAGGAGGAGGAGGAGGAGGGAGGAGGAGGGGAGGAGGAAAAAGGAGGAGGAGGAGGAGGGGGAGGAGGAGGAGGAGGAGGAGGAGGAGAGGAGGTGGAGGAGGAGGAGGAGGAAAAGGAGGGGCCACGTGCGAGGGGGGGGTGCCGACAGGGTCGGGGAGGCCGCGTGCGGTCGGTGGAGCTCCCCAGTGGAGCTCCCCGGGGTGGCCACGGGGCGTGCGAGGGGGGTGTGCGGCGGGGCCGCGTGCGGTCGGCCCCGCCGAGGCCCCCGGTGGGGCTCCCTGCGGGGCCGCGGGGCGCACGGGTGGTGTGTGGAGCTGGCGGGGGGGGCGCACGCTGCCCGTGCCGCTGAAACCTGCGGCGGAGCTCCCTGCCGGGGCCTCAGAACGTGCGAGTGGCGCGCCGACCGAAACGGGCTCGGGGGGGCCGCGTGCGGTCGGTCCCGCGAAAAGCCTTCGGCGGAGCCTCGTGTGGGGCCACGGACTGTGTGAGGGGCACGCCGAAGCGGACACATGCGGAGGGCAGAGGCAGGAGGATGGGACAGCGGGAAGGAAGGAGGACGCGTGGCGCTGCTGATTCAAAACGAGAGGGCCCACCACCACAGAACGATGTGGAATAGGAGACATGAGCACGCGTGTGAAAACAAGGGTGGGGGCCTGGAGGCCTATCAAGTCTGCGCCGGATCCAGACCTAACATGTCGTTACCTTTTGTACAATCTCAAACCTCTCGACCCCTTCCCAAAATCACGGTTTTGCCTCAGAGAACAACTTATTTCACGGTCGCAGAGCCCAGCCCAGAAACGGCCTCCAGAGGCCGAAACTAACAAGCAACTCTCAGCAACTCCACCACATTTTGTTTCTTCGGGTCGCCAGCAATCTGACAAGAGCTGGCCTTTGGACACTCCTGGGGCGCGCACAAAAAAACCTCCCAGGAGGCCCCCCAAAACAGCCGAACAAAACACCCCGATGATTGACATTACAAGGACCCCTAACCCTTTGGGAGGGGACCGAAGTCAGGAGGGTCAGAAGCTTTCGGGAGAGGGCGCCTTTTCATCAAATGTGTCGAGCCACACCGCCCGAGATCATGATCCGTATAATGCGAAGACGGGGGCCTCAGCGAGGCTACGTCTTCATCGTGCTATGAGGGTTAGGAGGAGGAGGAGGAGGAGGAGGAGGAGGAGGAGGAGGAGGAAGGAGGAGAGGAGGAGGAGGACGACGACGAGGACGAGGAGGAGGAGGAGCGAGAAGGAGGAGAGGAGGAGGCAGGGGGAAAGGAAAGCAGGAGGAGGAGGAGAGGAGGAGGAGGAGGAGGAGGAGGAGGAGGAGGAGGGAGAGGAGGAGGGGGAGAGGGGGGGAGGAGGAGGAGGGAAGGAGGGGAAGGAGGAGGAAGGAGGAGGAGGAGGAGGAGGAGGAGGAGGGGGGAGGGAGGGAGGAGGAGGAGGAGGAGGTGGTGGTGGTGGTGGTGAAGCATCAACTGGTCCTGAATCCTGCTCGACGGATCAGCGGCGACCGATGGGCGGCGTGGGATCACTGTGTCCCCGCCGATGTCAAACAATCGCCATCCCCCGTGGCTCCCTCTCCAGGACGCATGGCTGGAGCGGACGGGTCGAAATCAGGCAACAAACACGAACTCAAGGCAGAGCTAAGGTGGCACATACGAGGAGGAGGCACAGAAGAAGGAAGGCCGAGAGGAGGGAGGACAAGAGGGACGAAGGAGGGTAGGCACCACCGAAACTCATTCAGGCTAAAGAACTGCACAAAGCATTCGGGCACGTAATTGGCACGAAACCTCTCCTCTAAGAGTTGCGCACGTCTATACATTACAGGTAATGCATATATACCCCCGACGTCTGAAACGCAACGCTAGGGAACCAACGCCAGGGCCCTATCCCCTGCGTCGTCTTCCTCGCTTCTGGACGGGCTGTTCAGGAGGCCCCCACGTTCCCCGAAACCTCGCGCGCCCGCGCTCGAGCACAGTCTGGCCTACAGCAGTACGACTCACAACACTGCTAGCTGCACCCGGCGTGCTCACATCCCTCTCACTCTGCTCACTACTCATGACTTGCGATGCCTGGAGCTGCGGAGGAACCGCTCCAGACTGCCCTGCACCTTCCTCTCCTGCGTCGTCCTGGGGGGCGGTCCTATTTTGGCCTGGCTGCCCATCTTGACGAGGAGCGCCGTGATGACGCCATTGATCGGCACCATGAAGGTGCCGCCCCCCAGCGTCGTCCACGCGTTGACGAAGTAGGTGTGGCGCACCATGCGGTTCTTGATGGCCACCTCCTTCTCCGCCCATACCTCCTTGACCTTCCAATATTTGAGATACTCTGCTGCCGTCACCATCGGCAGCGTCCTGATCGTATTCACGAACTCGGTGAGGGCCTTCAGCTCCTTCTGAACATCTTGCTGCTGCTGAAGCCAGGTGTTGCCTACCAGCGCCTCGATCATCGTCATGCACAAGACGAGGCCTGGATGACCCTGACCATGATCCGCTGGCTTGGCCTTGTCTGCGTCCATGTACTGCTCGATCGTCGTGATCGCCACCGCGCTCAGCTCGTTCTCCTGAGGAAGAAGCTGCGTCGACAAGAGACAGCCCTCCAGCGCTCTGTTGCGCTGAGCCGTGTTGAGCTGGAGTTTGATCAGGTCCGTCGCCGTCTCTCCATCGGACTCGTCGGTGTCCACGGCCATCATCGCAGCACCTGCGTCGCCTCCCTGTCGCCCCTTCTTCTGGGGCGGGGGGCGCTCGCCGTTGGAGCCACCGCCGAAGGAGATCTTGGGAGAGTCCGTCGCCAGCCGCTTCTTGGCCTCCGCTAGCTTGCCTTGGTCGATTGCCAGCGCCCACAGCGACATCAGCAGTGAAGACGAACTGAGCTGTACTCGGCAGTTCAATGTGTGTTCTGATATGCCTCTGGAGTTGCTCGAGAGCAATGTGTTCCAGACCGCAGGCCGGGCAGGCTAGCGATAAGGGCTGGACTACCTCATGCTGCACAGGGCTGCGATCACAATGGCACGCATGATTGAGGAATAGCCGCCGAACATGCTGCTGGGATATAGCGCGCGTGGCATGCACACTCATGCACCAAGGGCATTGGTTAGTTATTGTAAGTAGCTGGCTTAATGCACGATGACCATGGCTGCCTTCTCGGGTGAAGCGCATGTGCGCGTACCACGCAGTTTGCGAGTCAAACGTGAGTCCACATACTGCCCCACTACTAGTAGTTTCATTACATACCCAGACAGGTGCAGGTGGCGGTTCAGGTAGCTGCTCATCTTGTACATCCCTAGGTTCGTGTAGTGCTCGGCCTCTAGCATCAATAACTCCCTCCCAAAAACGCTGACGTAGTTTAGCGACATTAAGTTTCAGGAACTTCGCGCTGAACTGCGGGGTGAACACCTTGAAAACCTTGCCCTCCATCTCATCTAAAAGCTCTTTGCCTTTTTCAAGGTGAACAATCGAACTAATGTCATTCGCCGCCTGCAGAGCCCAGGGGTTCCCTTGGAACTTACCATCGGAGTCAAGATGAAGCTGCCAATCAGTTACTGTCGGGGTCTGCTCATCTGGAAGTTGCCCAAACATTGCCGCCACAAGTTGCTGATTTTCTTGCCGATGTTGTGTGATTTGCTGCAGCCAAGTTAACCGTCTTATTCGTAATTCCAGTTGAGATGGAATCAAGCCCAGCCTCCCCCACACCTGTCGTGTTTGCAACGCCGTGTATTTAATGCCCCCATCAGGCCGAGCTTGTTTCAGCGCAGCGTCCCCCTTAAGAAGCTTCCTCCCCCACATCAGCAACAACCCATCAATCATGTCATAGTCACTCGCCCAGGGAATGAAAGCTTCCATGCCACTCAAAGCCGCACCCTGGACCCTCGCCTGGAACACAATCAGTAAGATATGCCGAGGAATTCGAGGACGATACCAAAAGTTGCCCATGGAGTACCAGGCCCTATACATATGCTTCTTGATTGCAAGCCTCTGTTGTGATGTAGTTGAATTATGATGAAAGTGAATGCCAAGATATGGTGCATGCTGACAAACCTGGCCGGCTACATCACGCGTATACTGTGCAGATGTGAAGCGTCTCGACTGCATGTGGGCTCCAACTCCAACAAATCGAGGAACGACATTTTGCTTGCTGGTATTCTGTGCACCTCCTACTGTATACAGGCACTCATCTAAGTCCTGGCTCGCGCCATTCACAGCCTTGACCATTCCATCCGCTGTTCGAGACACGCACTTGTGAGCTATATCATCCATGAATACCGTCGTGCTGATGTCAACCTGTGCTTCTGGGTCTTCTCCGAGGGGGTCTGAACACATGAGGTGCTGACCATCAACCTTGGCATGCTGGAGGTCAATCCACGGGGCGAGTACACATCTATCGAACGTGCGCGTGTATTTAGTGGGTGCTGCTTGTTGGCCTTGCAGAACCCCTTCACCCACCCGAAAATGTCCCTCCCCATCCACGCACTCCAATGATATGATACTATTGTGATTGCATGCGTGCCCAATAAAAATATCCCTTGGATCTAGATGTAGATAGTCCGTGTCATCACAGGCGGTAGCCGCTATACTGCCAAACGCGTTGGCCTGATCATAGAATATGGTGCAATGTGACTTCCTCAGCTGTGTCAATCGCCAACTGGATATAAGTTGTATGCGGATTGCCGACTCTCTCCTACGATGCCGAAGGCCTCCATGCAGATACAGGGGATACAATTTATCCGAATAACAGATCTCGCCGCGACGACCGACATGCTTGGAGAACGCTTTACTGAACGGGCAGGTGCGATGTACGAGTCGTAATGCCTTCATGCCCGTTTTGTCCGTCGGCTTGGGGAGACAGCAACCTGACGACCTCAACCAATCCAGGGGTACTTTACAGCTGCCCCTGACGTCCCACAAGATCCCCCTCACGCGCCTGTCAAACCAACTCATGGAAGGGATATCCGCACTAAAAGCCTGCTGCTGATCACGGTACTTGCGATCACGACGAGTGGGGTGGAGCAGCATCCGAAAGATCTCGAGGGGGAGGCTCCAGCTTGGCACCGTTTTGCGATACTTCATACTAAGCAGAGCGGCACGGACTCCAGAGAGATCACACAGAGCCTCGTCCTTAAAGCCAGGCTCATACATGTCGTAACCCAGGCCCTCCTCATGTCGATCAGGTGGTAAGTTGGCCACTTCGACCATCTCACACGATTGGCCACCCTCTCGTCCCGGCTGTGCAGGATGCTCGCGCCATATCTCACGTGTGGGCCTATACGACAAATGTGTGTTGTAGAACCTTTTCCCAGGACCCACCGATGTGCATGCTAAGCGCCGTGTGAGCCTATGTGCATAACTCCACTGCTGCTGCTGTAGGGCTTCTCGAAGCTGCTCAGCTAGATCCTCCATCCTCAGCTCTTGTTTCATCTTCCTCTCGTTCCTGACCTGCCGAGTGATCCTAAAAAGCTGTTGCTGCGTGCTGGTGAGCTCCTGCTGCTGCTCCTCAGTGAGTGTGCCGATGTATTGCCGAAGACGTGCGCGCTCACGCAGAAGATCTTGCTGTGCTTGCCGTGCCTGGGCATATGCGCTATCATGTTCGTGAACGTGCTGAGCAAAGTACCCAAGAGCTAATGGTCGAATCGCTGATATGAGTGCCTCCCAAGCTTGATCAGGCGTAGCCTTACCCTCAAGTGCTTTCCATTGGGGATAAGTATTGTAGCACATGTCCTCCGCCTCTTTCAAGAACCGCCCCCGCCAGAGCCCCTTCACCACTCCTTCCACCATCCTGTCCATGTCCCACCTCTCCTCCTTCTTCCTCCTCTGCGAATGCGGGAACGAAAGGATGTAGTCTACCTGTACAAGAAGCGGGTAGTGGTCCCATCGCTGACGAATCGGAACAAGTTGAAGTGCTCGACCCTGTTTTTCTAGAATACGGCATTTGCGAACATGAGACAACCAAGAATAGGGAGCGCCAAAGTAATCTATTCTGCTTTGAGACTGCCGTCCATAGAAGGTCGCCTGTCCACCTATATACGTATTGACGAGACAGAGGCCGAAGTCTTCCATGTATCCACGGAGTTTGTGCATGCAGTAGTGTTCCTGTGCAGGGTTAAGCGGGCCTATCGGGTTCATAGCGTCAACTACATGATCGGGAGGAGGGATGCCTGAATGATCATTTACATCTCCACCGAAGATAATTGAACACCTACTTGGTTGCTCGCAGCTGATCTTGCGCATCCATTCGATCATGGCGTCCACCGTCTTATTATATACTAGATTGCGTCGCGCAGTCGAAGGTCGCGGTGGAAAGTAGACTACGAAGCACAATAAATGGAAGCGTCCCGAGCGCAACAAGACCGCCCCCAGTCTGCCCTGTAAGGCCGCAGGTGGCGAATACACTGCTAGAATATGGGAAACACGAAGAGATCTTTTGCGCAACCTAATCTGCACTCCTGCATGCGCTGTCGTGAACGGGGACCGGCCGTAACCCCAATTGAGGATGTGGTGCGTGCGGTCCATGATACTCGTGCATGTGTCGTCCGTGTATCTGCGTCTCAGCCTGGTGCCCACGATGAATTGTATGTCCTTCGTGTCGTACGCTGCACTGACATCATCCGCCCTACCATGTTGCACGAGCGAGCACACATTGTGTACAACAAAGCTCCATGCCATGTGGGATAGTGGGGGGGATGGCAGAGAGAACAGGGGACGGGAAGAGTGCGCAGGCGGCGAGCCCGCAAGATGGGGTCATTCGGTACGGAGAATGGACGGTACCTCAGCCAGGGTACCTAGGAGGAGGAGGAGGAGGAGGAGGAGGAGGAGGAGGAGGAGGAGGAGGAGGAGGAGGGAGGGGGAAGAGGGGAGGAGGGAGGGGAGGAGGAGAGGAGGGGGGGGAGGAGGAGGGAGGAGGAGGAGGATGAGGAGGAGAGAAGGAGGAAGAGGAGGAGGAGGAGGATGAGGAGGAGAGGAGGAGGAGGGGAGGAGAGGGGGAGGAGGGGGAGAGGAGGAGGAGGAGGAGGGGAGGAGGAGGAGGAGGGAGGAGGAGGAGAGGAGGAGGAAGGAGGAGGAGGAGGAGGAGGAGGAGGGGATGAGAGAGGAGGAGGAGGAGGAGGAGAGGGGAGGAGAGGGGAGGGAGGAGGAGGGAGGGAGGGAGGAGGAGGATGAGGAGAGGAGAGGAGGATGAGAGGAGGAGAGAGGAGGAGGAGGCGAGGAGGAGGAGGAGGAGGGGAGGGGAAAAGAGGAGGAGGAGGAGGAGAAGGAGGAGGAGAAGGAGAAGGAGGAGGAGGAGGAGGAGGAGGAGGAGGGTATCGCTGAACGAAGGTGGAGCAGGTGCCGCAGGCGAGGCAGGCGTGCCCATGCACGCCTGGGGATAGGCACACTAACGGAAACTGCAGCACCGGCACAGCAGGGCTCACGCGCTTACGCACGCGCACCACAGCCACCAGCATGCCCTCATGCACGCACGCTCACGCAATCACGCTCGATGGCCCAGCGCTGTACGCGTTTCGAGTAAGCGGCGGGTGACACAGCAAGGTCGTGTGCACTCGAGTACGCCTCTGAGCACCGCAGCTCGGAGGAGGGCGAGTTGAGGCACCGGCGACTCAGAACCTTAGCTGCCCCGATACGCAACACACAACACATGGCGTATTGATATGGAGCTCCACACAGATAATAATGAAGCGATGCGGTCGCCAAAACGTGGGCCAATACGCTGAGCCAACACGCAACGTATTGACGCGAACGTTTAAAGCACAGCACGTGTTGCGTTTCAAAACGGGCGTATCAAGGCCACTGAGCCCAGAATGGTGCCCCAGACCCCTGCCAGGGTCCGAACATCGGGGGCGGCCAGGAGGGAAGGAAGACGAGGAAGAGGTGGAGGAGGAAGGGTAGTAGTAGTAGTAGTAGTAGTAGTAGTAGTAGTAGTAGTAGTAGTAGTAGTAGTAGTAGTAGTAGTAGTAGTAGTAGTAG
>CAUYUJ010014631.1:373673-388587 GCA_963575745.1 Prorocentrum cordatum
CCTCCTCCTCCTCGCGCGAGCCCTCCCCGCCCCAGCCGCGCCTGAGGCACGTCCCCCCGGGCGACGGAGGTCTCCCAGGGCCCGCGGATGCCCGTGAACTCGTAATCCACGGCCACGAACGCGGCGGCCGGGAGGTGTTCCTCGGCCCCCGGGGGCGGCGGGAGACCCGGGCGTGCTCGCAGCGTGGAAAAGCACGCCGGGGCTTGCCGTGTGCGGCCTCCTGGGGCCCTCGCCGGGCCCCGAAGCCGTCGAAAGAACAGCTCCAAGACCGTCCAAGAAGCCTCCAAGACGTCCCAGGCCCCCTCCAAGAGACCCCCAGGAAGCCCCAAGAGGCCCCCACGAGGCTTCCAAGCGGCCCCTAAGAGCTTCCCAAGAGGCCCACAAACTACCCCCAAGAGGCCCCCAAGAGCGCTCGTCGTCGTCGTCGTCGTCGCCATTCAGGGTCGGCGGCACCGGCCGTAAGGCCTTCGCAATAACAGCTCGCAGGAGGGGAACCCGGCCCTTGGGGAAGGGCTGGTGCTTCCGGGGGCCGCGAACTGCACTGAAACATCAGGCCCAGACTCGCTCGCGTCCTTTTTGTGCCTTCTTGCTGCCCTTCGTGGCCCCTCCCCTCGTGGCCCAGTCTCCCCTCTCTTTCCCTGTTGTAAGGGCTGCGCCTCTTCTCCTGTTTTACCTGTTTTACGGGCTCTCTTACTGTCTCCCCTCTTTCCCTGTTTCAAGGGCTGCGCCGCGCCAACTACACGTGCCAAGTAATGAAAATGTACCCGCACGCTCTCGCTTGAGACTTCCCCACAATTCATTCAGGACTCACGCTTTGATCCGCTCGCCGGACCCGCCCGTTGAGGCCGCCCGCCTGACTTGCCTGTGACGGCAGGCCCGGCGGCTCACTTGGAAGCTCGCCGGGTGCTTTGACGTCCCGCACGCCCGACCCGCCCGACAGGGTCCGCCCGCGGGTCTGCAGGCCCCGCCCGCCCGACCCGCCCGTTGGGGACCGTTGCACGATCCAACCGTCCGGGTCTGCCGCTTGTTTTCCGGATCCTCTCTTAAGCCCCCCACCTTCTAATCTCTCTCGTCCGCAGTTCTGCTCCCTCCCTCTTGTCCCCTGCCTCCCTCCCTTCCCCCACTTCTTTCCTCCTCTCTCTCTCTCTCTTTCCCTCTCTCTTTCTGTCGCTCTCTCTCTCTCTCTCTCTCTCCTTTTCTCCCTCTCTCTCTCTCTCTCCTTTCTCACTCCTCTTGCTCTTTTAGGGGCTGCGCCCAATACACGTGGCAGGTCAGGAAGATGTACCCCCACAGAAAGGGTATGATCGAAGACGGAGAGGACGGGTATCGGGGGGTTGGGATATACGTGGTGAGGTACGCGCGAGCAGATCAGAACGAACAACATTAAGATGAGTGTTGTTGTTATTGTTGTAGTTGTTGTTGCTGCGACTCTTGTGGTTGTTGGTGTTGTTGTTGTTGCTGTGAATGGCTTTGTTGGTGTTGTTGTTGTTGTTGCTGTTGTTGTTGTTGGCGTTGTTGTTGTTGTTGTTGTTGTTGTTGTCGTCGTCGTCCCACCCGCGACCACCCCGCGACCCACCCCCCGACCCACCCCGCGACCCACCCCGCGACCCACCCCGCGACCCACCCCGCGACCCACCCCGCGACCCACCTCGCGACCCACCCGCGACCAAACCCGCGACCCACCCGCGACCCACCCGCGACCCACTGGCGAACCACCCCGCGACCCGCCCGCCGAGGACCAACCCCGCGACCCACCCCGCACCCCGACCACAGACACATTCGAGACCCACCCGCGACCCACTCGCGACCCACCAGACCCACCGCGACCCACCCCGCGACCCACCCGCGACCCGCTCGCGACCCACCCACGACCCAACAAACGACTGAAGCCACCACGACGCTTGCGTACAACACAAAGCCTGTATACTTCCCAAGGTCCCGACGGCACCCGAACTCGGCAAGAGGCCCCGCGGGGAGGCCCCTGGGGGGCCTCGGGGGGGCCTCGGGGGACTGCCCAGAGGGTGACCCGACCCAACCCGAAGACCCGATTTTCGGGTTGGGGAGGGGGGTATGGGCTCCATATGTGTTTGTTCGATGATCCCCGACCCCCCCCCCACTGGAAATGGGAGGCCAATTGAGGCCTTCGAGTTGGGTTGGGGTGGTTGGGGTGGTTTGGTGAGTGGTGAGGGCTTCAGGATTCCCGCTCGCGGACGAAGCCGAAGCATGGCCTTCTAGAACCCCGTGTGAAAGGAGCGGGTTCCAGGTTAGGCCCCAGCTGCTCCCAGATTCACGAAAATGACCGAAAGTCCAAGCCGAAGGCGAAGCCCTTATCAGGACGGGCCCTAGAAACCTCGAGCCCCTTCCGAAACCAAGGCTTTCGCTGCACATCCTGGTCACACTTCGCCGAACCAAGCCGAGCATGTATGGAGTATGGAGGCGCGGCGTGCTTTCACAAGGGATGGCGGGCAGTGCCCACGCTGTGATGCCCCAGCGCAGGAGGCATCTGCACATCTGCACACCACCCCCGCTGGCCAGGGCGATCTTGGGCCGTACCATGGTGAGTAGACCCTCCTGACCTGGCCGAGCGTCCCCGAGGGAAGGGAGGAGGGAGGACGGCAGCGACGACGACAAAGACGACGATGACGACGAAAGCGGCTTCCATCCCCTCGGAAGAAGGGAGGACGGCAGGGACCTCGACGACGACGGCAGCCTCCTTTCCCCCCACTCGCGCTTCTCCTCGCCGGCTGCGCTGCGCGACGATGCCCACAACGGACTCTCTGCCCCCTGACCCAGTGGCAAAGTCTCTCCTCGATGGCCACCAGGGCCTCCTCGAAATTGTCCCTGTCGACATCCATGCCTTGGCAGGGTCAGTCAGCACATTGAATCGGAAAATCGTATAGAATCGAGCGGAGTCGGATCTGGCGACGGATCGGGCCGCATCGGATCGGGCTGCATCGGTACGGATGGGGCCGGATCGGGCCGCACCCCATCGCGTCGGATCAGGCCGCAGGGGCACGTGGTCACGGAGTGGAGATCCCATCGGGTCGGCTGCGCCAGGATGCACAACTGCACCATGCATCAGGGGGCCACATGCGAACCCTTCCCCTACCCCCCACGATTCCTGAGGGTGGGGTTCACTTCGCTCCGGAGCTCCCCAACGAAGCGAACCCCACCCTCCCCTTCAGAAATCGTCTGGGGTAGGGGCAGGGTTCGCATGCGGCCCCCTAACCATGCAAACCTCCTCCTCCTCCTCCTCCTCCTCCTTCGGACCGCCAGGATATCGAAATCCAATCGGATCGGGCTGGCTGGAATCGGCATCGAAACGGGGCGACCGGATCGAGACCAGACCCTGCCAGGAGCCCCGACCTCTGGGGCGTGCCGGCTTCTTCGATCCCCCGCTCTCTCTCTTTCGTGGGCCGCGCCCTCCGAGAGGTGCCCCGTTGCGTAGACCGCGGGGCCATCAGGAGACAACGGCCTCTGGCCAAAACGCCAGCCCAGGAGAAGGGACCGGAAGCTCAGGAGGGGGGGGAGGAGGTGGAAGAGAGGAGATGAAAGGAGAGATGAGGAGGAGGAGGAGGACCAGTGCAAACCCAAGACTCATCAATGATGTTGTGATGAACCCTCCCTTCAAGTTCCCTGTTCATCTGCCCCTACAAAGATTGCAAATTCAAAAATGTGCCTCGTTAGAAGACAACCGCTGAAAAACTTGAGCAGTGCAAGAACACCATTCCTGGGACTTCAACACCGCGAATCCACGTAGCTGCTGCGCCCTCACAGTCCGACCACATCGTGCCAGAACGCTATCGTCTGGGACGATAACCCTGACAATCCTTGGAACTGCGATACACTCTTAAGACGAATGTGCGCGGTGCTAAGGCGAGGGCCACATTTTGAAAAGAAGCCGCCATTCATCCGTGACACTCCTGCTTATGTTCAAAATTAGTGCATGTGGCGCTGAAACAAGAATCACGCTTCGAAAACAGAGACCGCCACCCATCCGTGAAACTCTTGCGAATGTCAAGCTAAAGGGTCATACGTGGTGCGGAAGTCTCAGGCAAGACGTGCGGCCCGCCCTACCGAAACGCCCCGGGGTGCGACAGGGAGGAGTTGTCTTACTCATACATAGAGAAAGGGGATGGAGGCGGATAGGCAAATTATGACGACCAAGGGCTCCCGAAACATGGCGCCACGCCTACAACTGAAACGGCTGTTCGATGGCCCATGGCACGCAAGCGAAAGAATTCGGCTACACGCAGGAGTGACCCTGGCTAAGAGTGACCTTTGGTGCGCGGCTTTGGGGGGGCTGCGGGGGGAACAAACACAGGCGCGCAAGACGCCACTATCGCATCGCGTTCGGCGATTGGGGGGCCCCACTGGGCCCGCACCAAAGGTCACTGTGGCGAAAGGTCACTCTTACGTCTACTCGAAGAATGGGGGCCGACACCCCCCACCGGGCAACGAAAGACCACCCTCACCAGAGCCACAAGGCCCCACGCCAGACCACCGAGGCCTGGCCATCCAAGGCCGACCAAGCTCCTGCACGGGAGCTGCGTCGCGTCGGCCCTGCGCCGTGCGAGGAAGAGTCGCCCCCCCCCCCCCCCTGGGCCCACGAGCCACTCCTGCAGCACTCGCTAGCCAGCATGGGGATGGTGGAGGGAGTGGTGGGCTTGTTTTCCACGTCCTCCTCCTCCTCCTCCTCCTCGTCCTCGTCCTCGTTCCTACCGCCTCCTTGTCCTCGTCATCTTCTCATCTTCCACCTCCTCCCCCCCTCCAACTTTTATGTGGTGGTGGTGGTGGGAAACACGGGCCATGAAGGGAGGGAGAAAGAAAGCATGGAGGAGGGCAAGGAGCACCTGGCATGAGAACAAAAAAAACACGACGTCGGCGGTCCAGGAGGAGATTCCCGACCCCCGCCGGCATCCGCTGGGCGGGAGAGCGATTGAACGTGCGGGAACCGGAGCATCATGTCAGCAGCCGGGCGGCGGGGAGTGAGGGAGAGGAGGAGGAGGAAGGGGGAGGAGGAGTGAGGAGGAGTGAGGAGGAGGAGGAGGGGAGGAGGAGGAGAGGAGGAGGAGGAGGAGGAGAAGGAGGAGGGAGGAGGAGGAGGAGGAAGGAGGAGGAGGAGGAGGAGGAGGAGGAGGAGGAGAGGGGAAGCGTGCAGCGAGCCTGCCCGCAGCTCGGACCTCGAGGGAGGAGGGGAGGAAGAGGCGGCAGGGCGGAGGGACTGGAAGGGCAAAAGCAGATGCCGATACCGCTACTCCACAGACGTTTCCGGGGGGTGCGGCGCTCTGGCTGGAACTTCGAGGCGCGTCCAGCCGTGGCGACGAGGAAGGGCAGCGGCACGGGCACGAGAGGAGAGCCGAGGAGGAGGAGGCAGGAGGGAGGATGAGAGGAGGGAGGAGGGGGGAGGAGGGCCGAGGAGGAGGGCCACGGAGGAGGAAGAGGGCCAGGGAGGGAGCAGGGCCGAGGAGGAGGAGGGAGGAGGCAGGAGGGCCGAGGGAGGAGGCACAGGGAGAGGGGCAGGTGCGGGCAATGGTTATATCCACATCCAAAACGTCCTGGAGTTTGGGGCTCTCTTCCCCAGAAAACGGAGGCGCACTGGAAATGGATAAAAGTCTGGCCCCCCAAAAGCTCGATTTTGGTCCACATCCAGTGCACCTTGGCCTTGCGGCGCTCCTCCCCAGAAGGTCCAAGACGGTCTGGATGTGGATAGAAGTATTGCCCGCAGTAGGGCCGAGGGCGGAGGCAACGGGAGAGGAGGAGGGCCGAAAGGGAGGGAGCGAGGGGCCTTCAAGGGCCGCCCCCCGCCAGCGCCGCCGCCATGGGCCCCCCCCCCCTCCCGCCCCTGGGCGCGCCGCGCACGCCTGCGAGCGCGGCGCTCCCCGCTCGCAGCCGGGCGATGCCGCCGTCTCGCCGATCGACGGCGCAAGGCTCTCGCTGATGGGCCAGTTTTCCGCCACCACTACCACGCGCAGGACGGGGGAGAAGGGAGGATGAGGAGGTCCTCCTCCTCCTCCTCCTCCTCCTCCTTTTCCTCCTCCTTCTCCTCCTCCACGTCATCCTCCTCCCTCTCCTGCCCATGGTAGTCGTGGTGGGAAATGGGCCCATCACTCACGCGCGCGAGGGACCCCCTCCGACCCCAGCACTCCAGCCTCTCTCGTTTTGGCGAGCCGTCATCCTCATCGACAGCCGCCGCCATCGCCGCCACCATCGGTCAATCGATCACCCTCATCACCGACACACGGATGTCATCATCGACATCGTCGTTCTGGGCATCGGCGCTGTCATTGCCCTTGCCGCCGTCATGGTCATCATCTCCACCACCATCGGCACCAGCATCATCGTTGCCGAGATTGTCGGCTTCATCATTATATCTTGCCCTCCCAAACCACCGCCCCGCACTGAAGTGACCGCGAGGCAGCGCGGCCTCAGGAACGCGCTGAGCAATTCCCATCGGTGAGCGCCATCGCGGCCGCATGGGCTGTGCCAAGCCATCTGGTCGTTATGCGTGCGAGTTTGCGCACGCTGGCGCGGCCGCAGAAATGCGCTGGCCAGGGCCACGTAGCCACCGCCATCGCGGCCACATGCGTTGTGCAATAGAAGTTGCGGGTTCGAAGGTGGGACGATTCCGCGAGCAGAGGAGTCGACAACTCCTTGGTGAACACGGGGTAACTACACCACGTAGCTAGCACCGCAAAGCTTGCACAACAACATAGCTTCTACGTCTACAGTGCAATCACTCACAGTTTGGTATCAACGCGAAGATTTCTTGGACAGCTTCAGGGTTGAATTCATACCGCGGCGGCGGGGAACCTCCCGTAGGAACAACAAACACCAAACAATACAAGCCCGAAACCTCGATGATTCGCACCATCGAAACATCATCGCCGCGAAGGCACAGTCGTCATCACCGCCAACGCAGCATTGCCCCTCGCTGCCGATCTCGAGTCTGGTTTCCTGCCGCAGGGCGGGGGTCATCTTGCGCTGCCCGATGGCAGGTCATTCGGGCCCCTCGAGTTTCGGCGACGGCGGTAAGCCGACATCAATGTCTGCTCCGCCTGGCTACAGTCAACCCGTAAAATAACGATGAACGGTAAGGATGCAAGGGCCTTGGACGTCCATGTCGACACTTTGCAAGCGGGGCGCGGCCAGCGAAAGCGGCCAAGGATGGGCCGAAGGGGAAGAATGCTAGGGTACCCTTGGAAAGACGCTGGTCCTTACTATGCGGGTCGACTGTACCACCCGACGCTCGTCCCCCCCTCGGGTGCTGCTGGAGGTTTGTCCTGGCCCAGGGCGTCCGATCCCAGCTGCGCGCCCCATTCTTGAAGCCATGGGGCCCACCTGGGGACCAGGAAGACGAGGAGGTGGCTTTCCCTGCCATGGAGAGGCCCTGGAGCTGCAAACGGCCCGAGGCAACCCTGGAACGCCTCGGGTCCCGCGCCCTCCGCTGGCAGGCCGCCGGCGCGCGTGCGGGGCCATATGCCGACCAAGACGGCCAGCTCGCTCCTGTGGAGGGCAACCTGCTGCAACCTGGCCCAGGTCAGACAGTGGCGGCGCTCACAGTGGGGGGCAGGGGGAGAGGGGAAGGCTTCTTAGGAGGCTGCTTCTTAGAAGGCGTGGGTCTCACATCTACAGACAAGGCCCGCGCCGTCTGAGAAGCAGGGTGCTTCTAAAGACGCCTTCCCCCCTGCACCTACCCCCTCTGCGCGTGGCCGAAGAGAGGCGAGCGACGAACCAGGCCTGGCTCGGAGAGTGCGAGCGCCAAGAGGGCACACGCCCAGACAAAAAAACGCAGCGGACGGTACACGCGAAGCCTCGCAGAGCGAGGGCAGCACCCGTGCACCAGCGTGGAGGCGAATGTGCGGGAGGAGGCCGAGGACGAGGAGCAGGAGCAGGAGCAGGGCGAGCAGGCAGGAGAAGGAGGACGAGGAGGAGGAGGAGGGGGAGGAGGAGGAGCAGAAGGAGGAGCAGGAGGAGGAGGAGGAGGAGGAGGAGGAGGCGGAGGCGGAGGAGGAGGAGGAGGAGGAGGAGGAGGTGCTTGGCGGCGCCGAGACGTGGCCGCCGCCGCCGCCGCCGCTGCGCCGCGCCGCGCCCCCCCGCGCGCGCGCGGAGGCAGCGCTCCTGCCCTCGCCGGCGCCGACGCCGAGGCCTCCGCTGGCCTGCGCGGGGCCGCGCCGCTGCGCGGGGGGGAGGGGGGGGCGCCGCTGCCGCTGCCGCTGCCGGCGAGGGAGGAGCTCTCGGGGAGGACTTCGATCAGAGGAGGGCAGGGTGAGACAAGGGTGGCGTTTTTGCCTTTTTCGCCTCCGAGGGGCCTCCTCGTCGCCACGGCTGGGCGCAGCGTGCAAAATCGGTGCGTTTGGACCCCGAGAGGGGTCCGGGGACCGATATTGAGCCGATTTGGCCACCGTTGTCTCACGGCCGTTGTCTCACGTTGCCCTCCTCCGATTCGAGGCTCAGCCCTCGAGGCCCCCGACGGCCCTCGAGGGCTTCGCTCTCTCTCCACGGCCCGCGCGCCTCGCCCCCGCCCTCGGAGCCATGCGACGGGGCCGGAACACAGCTCCGTGTCGCGGGAGCCGTCTTTCAGGCGGCGTGCGTTGCTGGACGACCGCTGGTCATGCCAGATCCTGGCCATCACGTCTTCGATGGGGGGGCACGTCGCGGGGGGGGGGCCTGGCACAGTAGGGGGGGGCTTTCGAGCTGGACTCGGCGATGCATCGCCGATAGAACGGCGATATGGGCTTTCGATAGCGAAGCCGCGCGTTCCTGAGCCGGGTGGGCTGCCAGGCTGCTTCATCGGCGCTGAATAAGCGATCGGGGTCGGTGCGTCCCCCACTGAGCCTACAGTGGAGGCCCGTCCACAAGAAATCTCCCACAAGAAACCCGACCCTGAGACCCCCAAGACGTCCATCGAGTTGTGGTGTGGGGACCGTCGCGCTCTCCATGGCCAAACCGTCGAAGCCTGAGAGACCCAGGGCTCCCTGGAGGCAAGCAGGCGTTGTGTTCCTTGGCATGGGCCCCCACTGTATCCTCCCCCACCGTGGCCCCGCAGTGGGAGGGGGGGAGGGGCTGCCGCTGCCGCTGCCGCGCTGAGGCTGCCGCCGGGGCCGCCGCTGCTGCGCTGCCGCTGCTCGTCGCTCCGGCGCTCGCTCCTCGGGCGCCGCGGCGTGCGTGGCGGGAGGCGACGGACGCGGTGGGCGCGCCGGTGGCCGGCCCGCGGCGAGGCGGGGGCGTCCTGCCGTGCGGGGCCTGGCGGGAGATCAGAGCACATCGGCCTTTTGTCCGCGGCGCGGGGTGCCGGCGCCGTTGTAGGCAGCATGCTCAGAGCACACAAACACACAAACACACACGCGCACGCAAGCGCGCACGCGCGCACGCGCTCGCGCACGCACGCACGCACGCACGCACGCGCGCACGCACGCACGGACGGACGCACTCACGCACGCACGCACACACACACAGAGACAGACACGCACACACACACACACACACACACACACACACACACACACACACACACGCACACACGCACACACACGCACACACGCACACACACGCACACACGCACACACACGCACACACACACACGCACACGCACACGCACACGCATACGCACACGCACACGCACACGCACACGCACACACAGCACACAAACAACACACATAATCACGCACGCGCACACACATACACACACGGTTCGGCCGGCCGCGGGCGCAAGGCGCTCCTCTCCGTCAGACGCCCGCGCGGCAAGCCGCGCGTGCGCCCAGCAGTCAGAGGAAGACTGGCAGAGGCCGAGCCGGCCCGAAAAAGGACGACAAGGGGCCAGCAAGCCAAGAAAAAGGGGACTGGATGTTGCATTCTGGTTTTTCAATTCAACAAAAAATGTGGTTTCAATTCTTCTTAAATTCAAACAACAGTTTTTGAATTCAAAAACCAGTTTCGGGAATTCGAGAACCAGTTGCCGAGCAAACGGAGGGAGAGGCGGGGACCGAGGAGCGACAGCGGGCAGCCGAGGGAGGAGACGGAGAGGCCCGAGGGACGCGGGCGCCCACCGACGGAGGAGGGGGCAGCCGCGGGGACGGACGCAGCCACTGCACACACGCACGGGGGGGGGAAGGCAGGGCACGGGGAGGGGATAGGAGCCAGCCGAGGAGGAAGGCGAGGGGAGGGAGAGGTGACGCACCACGAGGGCTGGGGAGGGGGGAGAGAAGAGAGCGCAAATGGCAGCCACATGGCCACACAGCGGCCGCATGGCAATCCCCGCGCGGGGTGCGGATTGCCCACCATCCAAGGGACTGAGAAAAGAGGACCACCCCCCGCAAAGGGGACTGGAAGCGCGCGGCAGCATCTGACACCCTGGAGAAGGGGAGTGGCGGGGAGAGGAGGGGCGAGAAGGGCTGAGGATGACGGGGGGGGGCGGAAAGGCACACAGCAACGGCAAAACTGGCTACGGGGAACGCGCGGGCGACCCCAGGACAACGACAACGGGAGAAGAGAGGGACAAGGAGGAGGAGGAGGAGGAGGAGGGACAACGGGAGAAGAGAGGGACAAGGAGGAGGAGGAGGAGGACGAGGAGGAGGAGGAGGGGAAACGGGCACCCGGGTCCTGGTCCCGACGACCGCGCCTCGGGAGGGAGGGGCCGCGGGGGGAGGATGAGGACGGCGGCGACAAGAGAAGGAGAGGAGGACGGGGGAGGCGGGCGGGCACGCAGCAGCGGCCAGACGGGCTGTGGGCAACGGGCGGCCAGGCTCTCCCCCCAAGACCGACGACTGCACGCAGGACAGGAAACTCTATGTCGCTCGCATCTGTGGAGTGCCGAAGTTCGGACCACTAACCTGCAACCAACAAACGGGAGCACGCAATGATACAGCATCCACCACAACTACAAATGTCGAGAACGCACACAAGCACACACACACACGCACACACCTGCAAGTCAAGCCGCTGTGGCGAGAAGCCTGCCAGAGACCCAAAGAGGGTCAGGCAAGACACGCATAAACTAAGCAGTACAAAACTGATGCGCAAGACGAAAGGGCAAGACAAGCACATCAACACACACTCGATCCTCGATCCCTCCAGAGACCCTGGGTTCTGTCAGAACGGCCTCCGTCGGAGTCCCGACCACTTCCTCAGGATCCAAGGATCCTGAGGAAGTGGTCGGGACTTCCCAAATCCAAGGATCCCCAATATTTCCCCATATCTCCTTGGCTTTCGTCTTCCCGCCGACTTCCCGCACGTTGCCATACCCTGCTGGGAACTGGGGGTTCATTGTGTCAGGGTGTGTGTGTGTGTTGTCCCTGTTCGCTATGCACCCTTCGCCCAGGACTCGTCTTCCGCACTGGGCCCCGCCGCCCCCGGACCGATGTCGCAGCAGCCCCCGCGTGCCCCGCGGCGGGGCCGGCCGCGCCACACGCTGGGGCAGCGTTCTGACCCAGGAGCCGCCCGCCCCGCCCGTTGAAGCCTATCATCGCCAGCGCAGTCACCCGCTGCCTAGCCGCCGACGCAACAAGTGCTGTATCCCTCCTGTGGCACGAGAGAGGACAGCGAGGCACCGACAGCTTCGCCGCAACTATGTACGTGTGAGAGATCTGCTGCTTGCTGCAAGTCTTGAGATCCAGCCCTGGGCGTTTGTGCACCCTCTAGCAAACAACTGGGCCCAAATGGCCTTGAGCCAAAATGGCCCAGGTGTTCTCTCCCCCCTGGGGCACAGAGCAGGGGTCCCGCCCTGCACAGGTGCGGACGGAGACCTGAAGAGCCCCCGGGGAGGGCGTGGCAAGCACGCCGCCCCTCGGCGTCGGCGGCTGGAGCGTCGGAGGAAGAGGAGGAGGAGGAGGAGGAGGAGGAAGAGGAGAAGGAGGAGGAGGAGGAGGGGAGGAGGGAGAGAGGGCGGGAGGAGGAGGAGGAGGAGGAGGAGGAGGAGGAGGGGAGGAGGAGGAGGAGGAGAAGAACAGGAGGGGAGAAGGAGAGGAGGAGGAAAAGAGGAGGAGGAGGAGGAGGAGGAGGAGAAGGAGGAGGGGGAAGAGAAGGAGGAGGAGGAGGAGAGGAGGAAAAGGAAGGAGAAGAAGGGAGGAGGAGGAGGAGAAGGGAGGGAAAAGGAGAATGAAGAGAAGGAGGAGGAGGAAGAGGAAGTGAGGAGGAGGAGGAGGAGGAGGAGGAGAAGGGAGGAGGAGGGGGGGGTAAAAAGGAGGAGGAAAGGAGGAGGGGAAGGGGGAGAGAGAGGGGGAGGGTCCCCCGCCATGCACAGGTGCGGACGGAGACGTAGAAGAGCCCCCGGGGAGGGCTTGGCAAGCACGCCGAACCCTCGGCGTCGGCGGCTGGAGCGTGCACAGGGAGGGGGAGGAGGAGGAGGGGGGAGGAGGAAGGAGGAGGAGGATGAGGAGGAGGAGGAGGAGCAGGAGGGAGGAAGAGGAGGAGGAGGAGGGAGGAGGAGGGAGGAGGAGGAGAAGGAGGAGACAGAAGAGAAGGATACAGAGAAGGAGGAGGAGGGAAGGAGGAGGAGGAGGAGGAGGAGAAGGAGGACGAGGAGGAGGAGGGGGGGGCAAGATAAGGAGGAGGAAGGAGGAGGAGGAGGAGGAGGAGGAGGGGAGGGAATAGGAGGAGGAGGAGGAGAAGGACGAGGAGGAGGAGGAGGAGAAGGAGGAGGAGGAAGGAGGAGGAGGAGGAGGAGGAGGAGGAGGAAAGAGGAGGAGGAGGAAGAGGATTTTTTGACATCCACGCACCGCTGCCCCAACAATAAAGCAGGATGGGCGAGTTCCTGCAGTGACGGTGCTGCCTTTTGCACGCCTGGCTTAAAGCATAAATACCCCGTGGGAGAGAGACGCTTCCAGCCAGGACGTGAGTTCAAAGAGAACCGCAGCAGTGAGCCGTCGCTCAAAGGAAGCAGAGACCTAATCGGACGAGCCCGATGAGAAGTGAGGTCTGCTTGGGGACGCTCCCGCGGCCCTGCCCTCCCTTCGGGAGGCGGTATCCGCACGACGGAGCTGTCCTGCTTCATCGTAACTGTCGCCCCCCCCCCAGCTCCAACCCCGTCCCGCCGCCCCGCACCGAGGGAGGAAGAGGAGGATCAGAGGAGAGGGGGTCCACCCTGAGAGCAGGCTCTCGCGGGTGGCGGCCCCGTAGGGCTCTGTTGTAATTAGTGCGCCCGTGGCGCTTGAGACTCCCAAAACATGCAGAGGAAAGTCCGCTCTTCTCGAACCTGCCTCGGTGAAGGAAGGCACCACAAACTGTACACACGTAGCAATCCACACCGTCTGAGCAAGTAAGAACGACTACACAGTGGCCGAGCTGGTCTGCAACGTCCAGATTGGTGCGTACAGCTGACTGAACCCCAGAGCAACGTCCAGGCAAGGGGAGATCTTTGGCCCTCGAGCCTACGTAACATACAGAGCACTGCCAAAAATTGCCACGCCTGTTCCATTGATGCACAGGACCCTCGACCAGGCCTCCTTCAGCCCTAGGCTTTTTGATCAGCACGCATTCGGACAGGTCGAGGCGCGGCCATCTCGGAAGCAGCGTGGCAGCTAGACGGCAAACAGTCTTGGAAATAGCAATCATTCGAGAGAGTGCTTCAACAACAGCATTCGCGGGGCGAGGGTGCTTGGCCGCCCCCGCTTTCGCTGCTGTATCTGCATGGCCGTTGTCACGCCTGCGCACACGCTCTTCATCCGAAATGCCTTCTTCCTCGGGGTCTAGGTGCGCGCGCACCTTAGAAACACTCGAAAGATTGTGGCATTTATTCACGTACTGAAACACACCAGAATATTTTCGCTTATAACTGAGACGCTGCACGGCTGGCAATTGGTAATGCTTGACTACCGCTGCACAGTCCGAGTGCCCTTCTGCTGGACCGACTGTCTGCAAGCCGGCCATGCCTAGAGCAACAAATTCAGCTGCAGGCGCGCTCTGAGGCAGCGGAGCATGCACAGGGCCGAAGACAGACGACAAGAGGCAGCCTGCATCATCGACCCTGCTCACGCCCCAGCCCGCTCTACAGAGGTCCACAATCGGGTGCCTGAAACACGAGCCATCGAAAAACAGCTTACCAGCCATGTCCCCGTCATCTCCTTCAGGAAAACCGTCCGATCTGATCTCCGTCCCTCCCGACGCGAGCGGAGCAGGCCAGACAGCGCACGGGTGCTCGAAGACTCCACGACAGAACAAGAGGCGATCACCATCAGACAGATCGGACAACGCTTGATCTCGAATTGAGGCCTTGGCGATTTCCTCCCGTTCGTCCTGGCAGGCAGAGCAGGTCCACAACCTGTGATGTATAGTGTCGCGCTCAATGCCGCAGAGAGGGCAAAGAAGTCGCTTTTCAGGCAAATCATATCCAAGGCTCGCAGCACGATCTGCGGTCCAAACTCCATTGCAAGCAAGATTACGAATGCATCCTTGGCCAAGTGCAGAATACTTCTTACTGCTAGCCTGAGCACGCACAATGTCCATGCAGAATCTGTCCCACTTCTCGGCAAGGCTGCACTCTAACAAACGAACACACTGTTTGCGAGCGAGGTCTTTGAGGAGGGTGGGGCTGACGAAGGTGAGGAGGATATCAACTCCGTCATGGCCTCTTATGGTGGCAAAATTGGGCATGGTCCATTTAAGCCTCTTGAGCGATAAATAGAGCGCCGAGACGGGCCCAGAGACCTCGGACCATTTGGTGATCTTGGCTCCTTCCTCGAAAACCAAAGGAGGAGGAAGAGGAGGATGAGGAGGGAAAAGAGGAGGAGGAGGAGGAATACGGGGAGGAAGAGGAGAAAAAGGAGGAGGAGGAAGGAGAAGGAGGGACAGGAGGAGAAGGAGGAGCAGGAGGAGGGGTAAGGAGCAAGGAAAAGGAGAAGGAGGAGGAGGAAGAGGCGGAGGAGGAGGAGGGGTGAGCAGGAGGAGAAGGACAGAGGAGGAGGAGGAGGAGGAGGAG